>CM046866.1:36844491-37012383 GCA_025617745.1 Heliocidaris erythrogramma | reverse complement strand
TTTATGCATGCACGTTGCAATACATGAATCAAACGCAGTTTCTGTTAGGAATGCGAGTTGATATGATGATGGATTATAGAAATGTTCAACAAAAGCAATAAGAGATCAATGAAATCAAAATGTGAAAAACGTGTGTATTCTATCGACGCATTCTTTGCGGTATCTTCATGTCATGAGGATATTCTGGAAGATGAAAGAAAAGAAAAGAATCCTAGTGAATACATCTACAAAACTGGTGGCAAGGAACTTGGCACCGAAATTAATAATTCAGAGTAAGTCAAAAGTTTAAATATACTTATATACATGTAGTCCTATAAAGCTTAATTTGACAGAATCGTTTACCACTGAGTTTGCTTTATTTCTGAATAAAATTATCCTGCATAGGTATAGATCGCGATTATATTGACCCAATAAATAGACTGATTAAAGGTCTTCGATACGGCAGACACGCAAATTTCAGAGGCTTACACGCAAATTTCAAAACCGTGTCTGATATTGATGTACCCAGCGTGTCTTCTGTAAGCAATTACCTGTTTACTAGGTGATTCAAATTTTATGCATACTTTTGAAACAGAGGTTGTTCTTGACAACCAAAAGCTTGCCAGAGGCTTGTCAGACAAAGCAACAATTAATGTATGCAAACTGGATTCCAAGTATTGTAGTTCATTCATTAAAAACAGGTTAATGGATACCCGTCTAGTTACTAGGTCACCAGGAAATAAACAGTCTATTTATGTTAAATTTTGTTAAACTATTTCTCGTCAAGACATTTATTATTTATTGAAATGTTTTTTGCCAACAAAAGTACTCAGAAATGCAAAGTATGAGATGATGAGAAGAGAGAGGGCAATTGTTCCTTTGAATATGATATGAGGACTGTGTTTATAGCATTATGTCTGGCTATGTCCACCATGAATAAGTTCCGACTTGTAAGAACCTTTCTGTCGAGGAAGAGCTGGGCTGGGCTGAGCTGAGCTGAGCGAGGTAGTGCTGCAGCTATTGTCTATAATCCATCAAAGTGTTCGGATTTGAAAGAACTTCCAGCGCATGAGAAGGGGAGGCGTGATACTTAGACTAGTGTAACAGGGATTAGAGGGGATTATAGGCCGGGATTACTAGTATAAGTTTCTTATAGAAAAGTTTCGTCAAAGCATGGATAACTAGTATATCCATGATCAAAGTAATTCTGCACGAGTAGCCCTAGGAAATTTTGACAGCGTGATCATACAGAGGCACTTTGCAGGGGCCACGGAACGTCTTGGAAAGTAGAGGGCTGCGTATATATACCACATTTTTTTGCACTGCCATACGTTTGCACGTGTTTACTGAAAAAAAGTGTGGGGGCGGTCTGAAGCCCCCTCCCCCAGCCCCCCGGTCCCTGCTTTGTAGGCAATCTCCACACGTAGTATTTCTGGCGAAAATGGCGAGCTTTCTTAGTCTCTACACACTATTTCAGTTAAACACACGTGCCAGTCTCCACCCCCAGTCATAGACACACACACACACACATACATGTAGCACAGTCTACTGTTACACCAGGGAAGTGTTGGTTACACATTGCCAGTACATATGCACACATTCACATACACCTCATTAGATCATTTAGAAAACGAAGATGCAAGTTATAAACGGTAACTGAAAACGATGTCTCTTTTTTTTTGGGGGGGGGGGGGGGTAATAATTCTCTCTGACTCTCTCTCTCTCTCACTGGGAAAGGTATCGACAATTAAGGAGAGAAGTAAAGAAGAAAATTAAATCTAACTTTGTGTCTTTTTTAAAGAATGATTGTATAAAAGCTTAAGACATAACACGAATTGTTTTGGAGTAATGTTTTATCAAAGTCTAGAAAATGTGACCATAGTACGGTTGAATGCTTAAAGGTCAACGTCATGCTTTTATCCGAAGATCAACAAAAGGCTGATGATTACAATGCACAATTTAATCAAGCTTTTAAAGATCACGTAAGCCTCTCAATACCTGAAAATAGCAGTAAAGCACATATAAGGATATTCAATGTACATGTAGAGAGTGAGGTTTTAAAATTGTTGAAAAGTATACTGTATAGACGTTTCAAAAGCACAGGCACCTGATGAATTATCTCCAGGAGCAGACCAATTGACGCCTTCTTTTTGTAAATTTTTTTTAACCATGTCTTTGTCATGAGGCATTTTACCAGAAGACTGGCTCAGAGTAAATGTTTGTCCTTTATATGAAAAGGCAACAAAAAAGACGCTATAGTAATTACTGGCCAATATCGTTACCGTCTGTTACATGTGATATTTTAGAAAGAATAGTCTGTAAACGCCTATTTCAACAATTTATTTAACAATAATAAAATTTTATGTGATAACCAACATGGTTTTCGTGAAATAAGATCGTGCGAAACTCAGTAGAGGTTATCAATGATTGGTTCATATATTTGGAAACGGGTACAAGTGTTCATATTGCATGCTTTTCTTGATTTTGCTAGGGCATCCGAAAACTACAAGAATACGGTGTGAAATCAACTAATTTAAATTTATAAAAAGATCGCAAAGAGTTGTTAATGATGAATTTTCTTCATGGATTGATGTTAAATCTGGTGTCGCTCAATTTTGGGTCCGGCATTATTTTTATATTTTTATTAATATAACATCGTCTCTACCATTAGATTATATGCTGATGATTGTTCGTCGTATTTCTACTTTAGATGATTGTTAAATTTTACAAAATGATCTGGAAGTTTTAAATCCGATGGTCTAAGACATGGATGCTCGATTTTAATTTATCTAAATGCAAGATCATATACTATTGGTGTTCATGCAGGAGTTACAAAATACAATGTCAGAGAAATATTTACATGTAATGTAGGTCTTATGATAAACAATACTTTTAAATTGGAAAGATCATTGTTCTGAATAACATGTGAAGTGCAATAGACTTATTGGTATTATACGGAGGAACATTGTTGACTGTCCAAAATCTGTTTTAAGAAATCTTTATGAATCTTTAGTACGCTCATGTAGAAATTCACAAAAAACAACTGGTTGAACGGATTAAAAACGCTATTTAAGAATGATGTGCAAAGACTGGAGCACAAGTTATGATACTTTATTACAAAGTTATTATTAGGAATACATTAGAGAATAGACGAAAGTATACCTCGACTTGTGTTTTATTATAAGCATGACATCATCATAGCATTATCGTATCATTATCATAATCATCATCATCTTATCCTCTTTATCTTGATAATCATCAATATCATCTTCATTTAACGCACATGATCATTATCATTACGGTCATTATTAACTCAAATAATCAATCCATAAATTCATCATTATCATCATAGCATCATTATCGTATCATTATCATCATCATAATCATCATCTTATCATTATCTTGATAATCATATCGTCAAAACAATAATCATCAATACCATCTTCATTAAACTGATCATTCATTAAAAATATCATCACGCCAAATTTTCTTCCCTGTCCGTCCGTAACTTCATCCTTTAACACACATCATCATCATCATATCGTCATTAACTCATATAATAATCGTTATATCATCATCATCTTGATAATCATGTCGTCAAAACAATTATCATCACTATCATCTTCATCAAACTTATCATTCAGTTCAGTTCAGTTCAGTTTACATGTATTTTCAGTAAAATTCACAATACCAGAATATATAGTAACATAAACAAAATGATACAAATATTAATATTACTGAATTGGGCAGCAGCCAGGAAGGCAAATGTCCTTATTATGAGGCCGGCCCTATCATAAATATTACTTGTTTTTATCCATATGAAATATAATAAAACAAAGCAAAAAATTATCTACACAAAGCACAAACAATACCTGGAAATGTCTTGTATTACGCCCTAAGTTTGTCCAAAAGGAATTTCTTATACCTATACGGCTTAAAATGTTAAAACTGGTAGAATTCTTTATTTCAGAAGGAATAGTATTCCACAGAAATGGTCCTTGAAAAATAATTGATTTAATTTACAAAAAATTGGCATGTGAAAATTTCCCGCACTTCTAGTGTTATACATTACAAGTCAAAATGAACAAATTAAGATAGTCAGGGAGAAGGTGATTATGACATAAATACTAAAAGTACTTATTTGTAATAAATATATGTCTCTATATTCATCAAAAAATATCAAGCCAACATTTTCTCTCTGCCCGACCGTAATTTCGCCCTTTAACACCATGCGGTTTCCCTTAGACACATCACCATTGATGTAATGGGCGCTATATAAAAGCGGAATATTATTAATTTGTAAACAAATTTTTAGGCATTTTACCCCAGTGTTAAAGATCGTATTTGTTTACAAATTGAAAAATTCCTCCCATCAAGCTTCTTCATTTACGGAATATTATTATTTGAAATTCGATCTGTTTATACCAAGGAGTTATCAAATACAACTCCTTGTTTAAGCGCCTTTCGCCGCGGTGTGAAAGTAAAAAAAAAACCTTCATGGTCTGGCTGGCATATTTTTGCGCGTATCATGACTTGTGTTGTGATTATGAGGTCACAAGCCCAATTTTATGAATGGAAATAATTACGTTGATCGCGCGCACTCTAGACACATATTTTGTTAATGTTTCCCACGGCCATGGCCACTGCCGGCCCTGCTTTTCACTTTCGCATGAATATATAAAGGAAGGATATCATTGTGCGCACATGTATTTTAGGCCCGTCGCCAGAGGGGGGGTCGGACGACCCTCCCTTCTTGGGCTGAGGTCCGCTTTTTCATGACCCCCCCCCCCCCCCGGCCCCCACACACATCTTAAATCTTTGTTATCAGAATTACCCACACGCTGTTGTACAGCATCAAAGCTGATGTAGCGAGTTGCAGTGCCCCAGGACCCCCTATCAGGTACGTATTGATTATGACAAAAAGGTCCACTTTTGCAAAAAAAAACCTGGGTAGCCTAACGACGGGGAAAGGTACGGGAACACGGAATAGAGATTACGAACGGGGAAAGGTAGTATAACACGGTTTAGGGATAAAGGACGGGGACAGGCAGCATATTAACACGGTGTAGACCATTAGCCTACATGTACATGAAACACGATGTTATCGGGTCCGTGTCTGCGGCAGAAGAACATGGTATTTTTTTTTAGTGAAGCAGGTTGGCGTGTTTTGCATGTTGCGTGATCAGCATGTCTTCAGGGCGGTGTAGAAGTAATTGGAGTGAATCAAAAATTTATGCCCAAATTAATGTTTAAAGTCCGAACCGAATACACTCTTAAATCGTTAAGAAACACCCACCCCGTGCGCTATATTTTTGGGTAAACATATCAATCGATACGATTTAAAAAAAAAATATGCATGAAACAACTGTTCATGCTTTCCTTTCGTTTCTTTGTTCCTTCTTTTCTTCTCATCTTACTCGTCACTTCCTCTCACCCATGATACCCTTTTCCAAGAAAATCACACTTGAACCAAATGTTAATAAAAAAATTCACTTTATTTCTTTCTCTCGATCAATCCCCGGAATTATTTTCAATGTCTGCACTCGGACGTTGTTCGGATGCGTCATGCTCTTATGATACCAGCCATTTGAATTCGAAATCTTTTCGAATATTCCCGAGAGATGGCAGCATTATATTTTATCAAAAAGACAAGAGGCGTCGGGAAAGCCGACAACCAAACGGCGAGGTAATTTTGCGCTATTACGCGGCGATATGCATTAAGGATTCTGTCCGTGTTTTCACGTGATTTCTCGCGTAACCGCGCATCCTGCTGCGTGATTTATGTAACGTTTACCGCGAACACCACTGTAGGTGCCTTCCAGGATGGCTACACATAAAGACAATGACCCTGTTCTTGTCACTGAGATAGCGCGCTCTAGCGCTGGCTAAATCGCGCCATCTCTAAGGTGAAAATGTGGCGACGTCGTTTCGGCGCGATCCATGGAGGTCCATGGCCGTCCATGGCCGATCCAAAACGGTTGACCACTGGACCACCTCTAGGGGGTGCCAGTGGACCTCCCTGGCGTGCCATGGGTCGCCCCAGGATAGTGCGATCCACTTTCCAATCTCGTAATAAGAATGGGGTCAATGATTCTACCAAAGTCTATGCAGATAGAGTTTACCCAGTTTTAGACTGCAAGAACAATTCAAATGAACAGTGTACATTTGTCTCACAGTAAAACAAGAAAAAAATAAAAAATAGAAAGTTAGTCATCAGAAAACCACAAACCATGGAACTTAGTGACATTGTGGGCAAAACAAAAGCTTCATTGAATAAGACTGTAGTGTAACCACATACATGTACATGTAGGCCTCCAGAGTACAGACACAGATTGAAAATTATCCATAGTTATAAATGTACTTGTAGATCAGTTTCTGGATGGAAAATGCTGTAAATCTTTTTTGATTGTCATCAAGATCAAATGTACATGTATATCAGTCCGAGGAAAGTCTTTGATGAAAGCTGAAAAAACTATAAAAGTGACATTTTAGAGTCCTATATTGTGTTCTCGCATTGTAAGTCCTTTGTTACAAGTTATAAAAATTCAAAAGCAATAAGAAAACCCATGCTATACATGTAGGCCTGCAATGATTTTATAGGAAATTATCAAAATAGTTTAAAAATTCATTTTCCATGGATTATCCGTAACATACTCCAATCCAGTATCGCATCAAAAGCTGATAAGGATGTACGAAAATTATTTGATATTATGATAACAATAAATGTTTCCGTGTCGAAATGTTCCAGTTTTATTACACCAGTCATTAGATTGAGTGTCAGTTCTGCACTTACATACATGTACAGTATGCACTCTCCATTCCAAGGGGCGCATTCCAGCATGCACATATTAAAGGCATTGCTCATGTTAATCCAGTTATGACATTCACATCTTAACCAATACTCACTCACAGGCCTACACCTGGGTAGAGAGAAATAATGTAGATACAGATAAAAAATGCCTTGCTTAAAGGACAATTAACCCCACGTGATATTCTAGATGCACCTATTGTCTGCTACGTCTTTCCATGGAGGCTGCCATTTTGTGCATGACACGGATCATTAGGTACCATATGCATTGATAATAGCCTACCTTTACAACAGATACGTCGCTTTGTTCTGATTGTATTACGATTGTTATTGGCCATGGGCCTAGATAATTGACGACCCATGAGTTCTAATAGCCATCCTGTAAAGCAGATTCCTCGCTTTGTTTTGGTATTGTTACGATTGTCTCCGTCCTTGACGTCAATTCTCCGTCCTTGACGTATATTTTTTATGAAGTATATTTTTTATGAACAAATTAAGACCTTTTAAAAAATATATAAAACTAAACTTACATTTCAGAATATGTGACTTTATCTAATATATATTTGTCCTCTAAAAATCAATTACAAGTTAACGATGAAGGAAATTTTACTTGGATGAAAAATATGTTCGTGTACACATAAAGTAATGGCAGCCCCCTTATTATTGCTAGCAGACGATAACTTGGCTGGAAAATAGTGATTTATATCTATATCCTGTGTTTTTACATGAAATTGCATGTATCAAATAAGAGGCATATACTACACCATTCAAAATAAGCTAATTCATACGCTGAGGTTAATTTCCCTTAAGGACCTCCATGTAAGTGCTGTGACAGGTTTTGAACCCAGGTCAAGACATTTGTATGTCTAGTCAGTGTTCTACCCACACCACGATCGTACATGTTCTGTTACATTATGTTCTCGAGTGTTAAGAAAAGGAGGGGGTGGGGGAAGGCAAAATAGTTATGTAAAAGTCACAACTGAAATCAATTGATGTTAAGTGTATGTGTCTTAATAATTCTTATGATTAATTATGTACCAGGGGTAGGTAGGCCTAACCACTGAGACCAATGAGAAGTCAGATATAGAGTATTTACATTAGTAGATTGAAACAAATTCACTAGATGCCATCATCTACAATGTACTTCTGTTAAATGTAGAAAAAGGGGATGGAGGAAAACCAGTCACTTCCTAGCGTATCAGTCTCCATACATGTTGTATACTTCTTTGCTGATTAATTCATGCCTTCCTGTGTATTTTATTAAGTAGTGCAGAGATTAATAAAATCATCTCAAACTGTATTTTAATCAAGTCTAAAACAATAGAAGGAAGGGAAAATCAGGGGAAATATTGTTGGGATAATAATCATGTGAGATTAATTTGATATCGATGTCATTAATTAAGGTTAACACAGTTTATTAGAAGTTGTTATTATAAAGTCATTTGGAATGTTTTAGAGAATGAAGGGGAAATACAAGTAGAGGAAATCAGTATGGAAGAGACAAAATCAACAAAAGAGAGCATGATAAAGGGGAATTGTAGATATTGCCAAGAAAACTCTTCAGTTGTCGTCATTATGTATGGATCTTTCTTGCTAAGGATTCAAGCGGATTTGGCGCTTGGTAATGGGAGTTCGAGTGGGAGCCGGAAATGTACGTAGATACGAACAAATAGCCTGCGAGGGGATTTACCTGTTGCACATAAACCGGAGCTCCACCCTCGAATCGACAGGAAAAATCAAAATTGTATAATTTTTACTCGTGTATTTCAATAAAATTCAGAGTGATGAGTTATCTTGTTCACTGATTGCAGGATTGTGTGTTAAGGAGCTCTGTTTTCATCCAGGTAAGATACAATCATACTAACAAATAGTTTGCGTGGGGAGCCGGAGTTACCAATATGATAGCTGGAGCTCCACCCTTAAATTGACAAGAAGAATCGCAATTGTATAATTCTTACACATGTATTTAGACAACTTCAGATTGATGAGTTCGCTGATTGCAGGATTGCAGGATCATGTTCACAGGATTGCAGGATTTTGTTCGCTGATTGCAGGATTGTGTGTTTAAGAGCTGTGGTTTTACCCAGGTTTTTATCCAGGTAAGATGAGTTATCTAGTTCCCTGATTGCAGAATTTTATAGAACTAAGAAGCTGTGTTTTTATTCTAGTTAGATACAAGCAACGTTTGCGAGGGGAGTAACCTACAAATGTATATAATAACTGACGCTCTATAACCTTTAGTGGACGTGAAGAACTGCAATTATTAATTCTGTTAGAATGATAATTTATCTTCTTCTCTGATTGCAGAATTGTGTGGTTAGGAGCCGTTTTGGATTGCTCCTGGTATTTCAGGTGCTGCATGCCTGCACAGCAAGATGGACAAACGCCCCAGGAGGAGTACCACGCACAAGAAGTCGGTAAGTGTTGTCTTCCCCCCACGTTGTGACCCACTTTGATATCATCCGCCTCTATGATAGGCTCAGAAATCCTGTGCGAACTTCCAAGAACATGTTTGACCAGAGGTATTTAATGTACATGTAGGAAAGATCATTGGTAGATATTCCATAAAAGTTATCGGAAAGTGCTCACTAACCCCTATAAATGTGATAATTTTCATCTGCAGAGCAAGGCTTTTTTATACTGTGATGCATCGTCGCTTATTGGTAACTGTGAAGAAAGTGACACATTACAGTGTCACAGTAAATCGGTTGTGTATACATACTGTACACTAACCCTGTTGCTATCATAAACTATTTGAAGAGTCTAAAATATCTTGAGATTTAATAAATGGCATTAAATTGTTTGAGAGCACAACCAGTACATGTTCCTGTAGTTGTATGCTTAGTTTTTGCTTACATATAATGTATACAGTATGTACATGTATGTACATATTGTATGCAATGATGTAGAAAAATTTTGACCAAGTGTCAGGAAAGCTTTTATTTCAATTTCAAAAGACATTAAGTAAAATGTACATTTTGTAGAAAGTGAATGTGCAGCAGGATTGCAATTTATGATATTCAAAGGTTCTTGTCAGGTTCCATAAGATATTTGCTGAGTACATTATCGAATGGTTTAAATCCTCTTTGCTAAGAAGGCCATGCGCCAAGTTGATTGGCATCCTCTGTACACAAACCAGCCCCTGAGTCAATCTGTGTGATTACAAACAACCCCTGTTCCTCAAAAGGGCAACAACATGAAGCCCTTGAAACATATAGCCTGTTCATACTACAGTAAAGTTATACGAGACTCGTATAAAAAATGTTGTTTAAAGAATCATCACATAGCGAAAGGAGCGTACAGACTGGACTACAACATCGTATAAAGAAACAAGTTTGGGGGAAGTCAGCTGACACCATATGTTTTGTGTAAGGTTACGTCAGCATACAACATTACAGTATTACAGTTGGGCCCTGTTTCATAAAACTATCAATAACCACTGCCCATTTCTATGACAAATTTGCTCTCAGCCAATCGGATTCAAGGATTTCGGTAGCTTATAACAATTATTGTAACTTGAAGCCCCTCCCAATTATACGATTCTGGTACGAAACTACATTCAGACTGCAAGGGGATGCTGATTCTTTGTTAGTTTGAAACGATGCTCAAACCTGCGTTTCATTATATGATGTTTCTTTATATGTGTGCCCAGACTATGAAAATTGAATTACTTATCGTATAGCGATACAATGAATTTCGTAGTCTGAACAGGGTGATAGACTCTAAATCCACAGGGGATGCAGCATTAAAAAGTATTTCCTACTTTCTTTCTTTTTTCTGACTCACTTGCCGTGATTTGCAATGCTGAATATATCCCATGCACAATCATATCTCAGAGTGATGGAAGTAAAAATAGTTTTTCCGTTCTTATATTGAATTCCCATGAGTATCTATCAAACCCATTGAACTATTTCCTGTTGGCAACTCAGTGCCGAACATGTGTAATGTTTTGTTTTTTTTCATTACTGAGACCTTCCATGTTACTGTATATTACTAGTACTACCCTGATGTGGTTGAATTGAAAAAAAAAATAAAAATAAAAAGTCGCCTTTGAATTGGTAGATAACAAAATGTACATGTACATTATTGAAAAACAACACTTCTTTGTATAAAATCAAAGTATTATTGCCAGCTGCATTTAGCTATCTACATGTATTGTCCAAATCAATTCATGTGGAATGATATGTTTTGGATTTACTACTCATTGTGCAGATATACATGTAGCTGATTGTTCAGTACTTGCACCATATATGTATATGTACAGTACATCAGCTCGGTACATGTACTTGTATATTTTATTCATAGTCAGTAATTTCATGAATTGAATATATGAAATTAAAGGAGAATTAACCCCTGAGTACAAATTTACTTATATTGAAAGGTGTAATATATTCCTACTTATTGGCCTAAATCATTTTCTAATAAGATATCAGAAAAGGGTATAAATAAAGATATTCCAACACCCGGTATCGTCTCCTACTCATTTACATGGGGCTGCCATTTTCTTGCTGATTTGGAGTTGTACATGAACCATTGAGAAATGTTCCGGTCAGGAAGATATTTTGCATCCAAGACCTAAATTGATTTTCTTCATTACCTAAAATCCCATATGTGACGAAAAATATAAAGTGGGTGTTTACATGATTTATAAAAATTAAATCTTTATAATGATACTTTTAAATTGTCTGGTTTTGCTTAACAAAAATCTATTTTCTTGGGTTTGCCAAACAGAGCAGAACATAATATATGCAGCATGCATTCTGACTTTTCAAGTCCCATTATCCGAAAGCAGGTGAATGCATAGTTTGCCGCTATAGATGCTCAGGGAAGAAGCATCCATAAAATTTGAATTAATTTGCTCCATCCATTGCGTCACAGTATCTAGAAAATAGATTTATATTAAGCGAATATCGATTTTCAACAGAAATATATAAGGAAATCTTCAGTTTAAAAATAAATTGACATATCTATTCTATATTTTTAATCTCAAATGGGTTTTTAATTTTGAAAAAGGCAATTGGGCATTTGGATTAAGAAAATCTTCTTGTACACATAAAAAAAATGGCAGCCCCCATGTATTGCTAGCAGACGATACATATTGCTAGCAGATGATAAATTTTGCTCAGAAAATCTTGATTCGTATCGATCTCGTATATTTTGACGCGAAGCCATATAGTCTAACAAGTAGGAATAAATAACACCTTTGAACACTATCGTCTTTATTGTTTGAGGTTAATTCTCCTTTAAGTTGCAAACACTGATTTCCTGAGCTGTAATTATGGGGAAATGTACATGTATGCATTTGAATGCCTGTGAATGTAGTGCATACAGTGTATCTAATCTATCTAATCTTCTCAAACATTGAATAGTGGCCTTAATCTACGAAAAAATTGCTATGGTTACTGTTCAATGTGGGCATGTGGCGTGATTGCTACACAAGAGAATCACCAATGCTTTGGAGTTTAACCAGACAAGTATTCCCCTTTCCCCTTCACCAACCAACAACCTCTACAACAATCAAACACAATTCCTTCATTCATTTGTTTCTTGCACCTGGCTTACTGGGCACACCTTATTGTTTGCCCAGTCTACACCAGGGCCAGGAATAGAAAGAACAAGGAGAAAATCTGGTCAGAAAAAAAAAGTGAGGGGAAAAAAGATTGGAGAAGAAAGGAGCAACATGAATGGCTAGCATACACAAAGACCAGACGTGTGAATGGCAGAGGTGAAAGGGAGTGTGGAGAGAACTCAGAAAGCCACTATTAACTATTCTCTTGTTGTATTGTGGATTTTTGTGAAGGAGAACATGTCTGAAGTCCTTCACCTCAGCTAGCCCCCCCCCCCCCCTCCTCCACCACCTTTCTTTCATGTGGGAGATGTATCGCACCATGAGTGGTTGTTGGGTCGTGCAGACTTTTGTGTTTATTCAATTTTCCTTTATCTCTTTCATGCTTGTGATCACACATATTTTCTTGAAAACAATCCAAATGAGCAATGTACATGATGTACACTGGAAAATTGAATGCATGCAAGCATCATGATATGGGATTTAGCCCTGGACTACTCAGGGCTCGACATTAACAGGCGCCCAGGACACATGGGCGCCCAAGAATCTTGCCCCAGACCCCCCACATTTGAAAATGTTAAAGCGCTAAATGCATGCAGACCTTAATACCACAGTCACACCAACAATACCAACGCCAGACCGATAACAGATCGAACAAAAAATTACATTGTCACCAATGGCCAAGAATCGGTCAGTGTGAAGTCAGTTTGGCTGTGT
The DNA here is from genome assembly GCA_025617745.1 of Heliocidaris erythrogramma. NCBI lineage: Eukaryota > Metazoa > Echinodermata > Echinoidea > Camarodonta > Echinometridae > Heliocidaris > Heliocidaris erythrogramma. The sequence goes on along the minus strand of CM046866.1, from coordinate 36,999,313 downwards.
AACTGTGGTATAAACTTTCAATCCGGACCCCTAACAGGAGAAGTTTTTGTGGAGCCCTCCCTTACGAGAAATGCATTGATTCAGATAGAAAAAGAATGGATTGATAAGGTGTATTATGGAAAAGGGGGATAATGGAGAGCAAAAGAGGCTTCAGACGTTGTGTAGGCCTACATCTACATTTCTTGAGAAATTACTACTACAACCTGTACATGTACATGTAGTTTGAATATTTGCAGGGTAAATCTAAATCAGGTGAAAATACTGTATAGTACATGTACATGTAGAGTGAAGGCTTCATGCGTGTTCCTACATTGTGCATGTACATGAAGATACACTTATTAAACTCTAAATCGGTGGTAGACCCATACATGTAGGTGTAGGTCAGACCACATAAACTGTGGATAAAAGTGGATTGCACACTGTAGAGTACATGTTTTCATGTTTTTTGTCTCCAGACCTCTTACATGTACCAGTAGCTCTGTTTCTTCACTTCCAAAAGGTCATTGTCAATCCACTTACTGGTGCCCAGTATACAGAGCCACACAAAAGGGTCAGCTTGAGGTCACAATAGCCTATTGATATATAGGACCAAATAACCCACAGTATTGAAGTCCCACATCCTGGGGTGAAAAGTGCAGACCTATTTATTGTGGTTATTGATTGGACTGTGTTTACGCATTGAGATCACTTGCTATACCGAAATGTGATTGTTTAAATGTACATTACATGTTATTTTGACATGTGCATACAATGTACATGTGCCTACATGTATGTACATATACATACATGTATACACATATTTTTGTCATTCAACATGCTTGAAGTTACATGAACACAATGAGTTAATTCCTATTTTCTTCTAAAATGTGTTCTTCTGCACTGCCTCCTTCAGTCCTGAAGATTTTGGACCCTATTAAACATACCAAGCATGCAAAATGCAAATCAAATGTACTTGTAGATACATGTACATGTACATGTAGTTAAATGATTCATCAATATTTGCAGTAATTGCATTCTTCATTTTAATTATGACAATACACTGACATCAGTTAATTCACAATTAATCTTGGTAACGTATTGACATTTTTATAAGCTTAAAACAACTCAAACGGTACATGTACCATATGTTGATTTACCTTTAAACATTGTTCTCACAGAACAAACATTGTACGTGTATGTACATGTACATCTTTATGGCAGGCTGCACTACCAGAATAGAATGAGACCATGGTGTTTACTACACTTTTGACAGAAGACAAAGATAGAAATTGAGATAGCTTTAGAGAAGAGGTATTTTACATGTAAATGTTTATCATCTTGACATTGAGACCATAAATTGTTGATTCCATTTTAGTGGAAATATACATGTAGGTATATGTAGATTGAAATGCTGTGAAAGAGAATAACTTTGCCTTTATAACAAAAATCAACTGAATCAAATAAGCTTGAATCTACTGTGAGTAATGTATCTCTAAACATGTTACAATTATCTTATCCTGATCCCCGAAGACTTCCACTGCTGAAGCTTACTGATAGGCGATCGAAAGGAGGTTTATCTTTAGCAACTGCCTCTTAATTTTTGAACTGCAATTGACCTGTAAAACAGGAGCAATCCACACTCTTTCCCCCAACATTACAGACACTCGTTTCAGAGTGTGATGCAGAATAGGCTGTGTGGGAGAGCCATTCTGTCTAATCGATTGATCTATTCTCCAGAAACATTTACATAATTCATATCAATAGCTCAACAAAGTGATGGATTTAGTACACTGGAATGAGAGGAATGTCTTGCTTTTCTTTGACGGAGGGGAGATTGGTGATATTTTGATCGGATGCCAAATATCATTAGTCAGGTTCACATGGAGGAAGCTAAACTTTAAATTATCTTGTAGTTTCAGACCGTCTCAGACGCTTGACTTGTAATCTCACAACAATGAGTATCGTTATTTCGGTCCTGTGTAAACCCTTGTCATTGTTACCCCCTGTTCAGACACATGTCTCGACCGATTAGAAAAACATGGTATAGATGCGCAGTTTCCCACTGCGCATGTTGTTATGGTCGCTGCTAGCCCCTGCCTGGCCCTCAGGGTCACCTTTCACGTGCGCTCACGTTAAGCCCCCCCAGTTATACCGTTCTATGGTCACCATACTTTCAGACACACACGGAAAGGTGATTCGTCATCGAGTTCTAGTTCGAAACGATGCTCTGACCCCAGTTTCGTTATACGATGTTTCGTTAGTCAGCTTTCAGACACATAAATTAGAGGTGTCGTGGTCTAGTGGATACGTCACCGGACTGTGGATCTCATGGTTTGCGGTTCGAGTCTCGCCGCGGCACTAATGTCCTTTGGCAAGACATTAATCTACATTTGCCACTCTCCACCCAGGTGTAGTAAATCGGTACCCGGTAGGAATTTATTCCTTGAATGCTGTGAGCACCAAATTCGGTAGCCTAGCTAGAGCCGGGGTAATAATACTTCAGCGCTTAGAAACATTTGTATTAAAGCGCACTATAAATGTTATGTATTATTATAAATCCACATACATGTAAATCCATTGTATACTGCAGCTATACCGTTTTGGTATAAATTTTTTCTGTCTGAACACCCTGAATGTGAGTCGTTTTGAAACCACAAGTCCCATATGAACGTAGCTATTGGCACTTTCTGTGATCCTTAGTACTGGCAATGAATATTGAGGATCTGGAAGAGATCCAATCGTGTCAATGAAATAGAATGCTGTGGCTTCCTGTTTGTACAATGTATGTTTGGGCAGCTATGATTGAGGTCTACAGTGTACTTCTGCTATATTTAGACTGTATGGTGTAAGATGATCACCCCCCCATTTTTTAACATAAATGACATACAGAGAGGGTCCCTGAAAACCCAGTATCTGAAGTGTGTTTGATGCACGCCTCTTCAGTCAGACTAATTGAAGTGCAGTCATGAATATTTTCCCTCTTTCAGTGTACACTATACACATGTATACATATTTTGCTGCTGCCTTTGATGGTAAATCTGTTGATTTATAAGGTAATGATTAAATTGTTTGCTGGATCGTTAACATTAGCCTACTCTCTTAACATGCGGGAGTGGAAATCCACTTATATAAGATTCTCATGAGGAATCACTTTGTCTATTAGTTGAATCCACTTCAAATTAAAATGGGAATAAATTATAGTGGAATCCACTGCGAAATAGCGGTGTGGATTCCACTGATTTTTTAAATAAAGTGATCCCTGATATGACTCCTAATAGAGTGATTTTGCACTCGTTTACATTTAAGAGAGTAGTAATCCACATGCCAAGGCTCAACACTTTCAGGGGTTGGTACACTAAGACCCCGTTTACCTTGAGAGTGAGTGAGTGAGGCTGAGCCCGGCCTAAACTAAACTAAGCTCAAAAGGCCAAATGCGGTACCAAAAGCGGCCGCGCATTTGGACCAGCTCTGGAGGTAGTCTCGGCCCGGGCTCGGCCCGGCCTCGGCCCGGCCTTCTTTCACTGTAAACGCACGCGGGCCCAAATGCGGTACCAGATGCGATCTCGGAAGTGCAGCGATCATGACATCATCGGATATGACGTCATACTTGAGCGTTGCGTTGACGTTGTAAGGCCTGCTTTGTTGTCTTTTCTGCGGAGATTTCCAAAGTTTGTCTGTGTAAAAAAGTCAAGTCTAGTGTTTTTAATTCAATTATCATAGTTCATCTCCTGTGCTGTTTCGTTCCAAAGATTTCGTCGATCAACTTCGGTAAGATAATTTTTGTTTGCTGATTCAAAACCATACCTAGGCTAAACGGCTAAAGGCTAAACCCAATGTAAGTTAAACAAAATAAACGTTTGTTTACATGCAGAGCGCCGCTACGACAACATATTGAAAGTTTATAATTTAGGCCGGGCCGAGATCCGCACTGTAAACGCACAAAATTGAGGGGTCGAGTACCGCAATTGGGGCCGGGCCGAGGCTAGCCTTTGGACAAGGCCCTCGTGACTTGGCTATTTTTCTCGGCAAGTAAGCTAGTAGTGGCTGCATAACAAGACTAGCCGCCCAGCCCGGTGAATGAGCGACATGAGTCCGAGGGCCTTTTGGAACCTGGCCTGTATCTTACGCTATCCTTTGTTCCTAGCGAGGATCTGCTACCTTATAGGTAGGAGCCAATCAGCGAACGTATCTTCGCATGACGTCAGCATAAATTTGGTATGCAAATTCGACTTCATCTCGAGCTAGCTAGCTTGCTCGGCACCTGGCGCTGCGGCCCGTGCAAGCTACATCAATCATGGAAAGCAAGCCCCGCAGATACGGTTGTGATTGGTCGATAATCCTCGGTAGGCGTGTTTAAGCATAGGAATGTCAACTCGTGAATAATTCATATCAAACGATGGAAACCCAGGTTCCAAAAGGCCCCGCGACTAAAGTCGCTCGATCGCGCGTTCACCAGGGCCGTGTTGTTTCTTTTCATCGCCGGCTAGTCTCATATCAGGCACAGCATGACGAGGAAAATAGCCCAGTCACGAGGCCTTGTCAAAAGGCTAGGCCGGCCCTGCACTGTAAACGGGGTCTAAGGAGCGTTTATCAGGCCAGAATGAGCCTTTTGTCAGGAAGAAAATCCCTGGATATGCATGTGAGATACATGGAGTTTTGAATACGTGTGTGCTAGATTTATTAAAACAATCTTTGCCTTAAAGGGAATTCCAAACTATTTAGCAAGTTACTTTGAAAGAAGGAGGAAAAATCAGAGTAGCAGATAGGTGAAAGTTTGAACAAAATCGGACAAGCAATTTATAAATATATAATTTGAAAGTTGTAATCACAATACATATGGGGATTTCAAATTGGCTGAATAGATAATGTCACTGTGATGTAGCTGTGGACAAATCCCCCATTCGCTCCAACACACAAAATGACTAAAATGTCACTTTTTTCAAAATGTATTACTCAGTAGGATCTTTTTCTTTTATGAGGACCTATAACAATATGCTATCTCCAATATATTTTGACTACTGCTCCCGAGGGTAAAAGCGCCTCGAAGAAAACCACAAATTAATGATATTTTTGTATATGACAAACGGGAGAGTTGTCCAGAAAATGTCACAATCGACTCGCCAAATTGCCAATGTGAGATTCGCATAGATGTAGTGATCTCATTTTTCAAACATCCCTAACTTTCTTAGTCCTTGTCCGATTTTTTTCAAACTTTCACCATCCTGTTGTTCTTCTTTTTCTGCTTTCACACAAAAACATCTTATTACCAAGGTTGTATTGCCCTTTAATTAACCCATCCCTTACCAACCCATCTTACACTCACTTGTGATTACTGCTTTTAAATTGATGTCAGCTTGATATTGAATTCAGTTATTATGTAAAGAAGACTTGATCAGCTTTATTTAGAACTATTTGTGGAAACTGTCATAAAAGACTGTTATAGAAATTTTTGAAATATTATCAGAGTTTTGGAACTATTGGTCAATGGTCATAAACCAAAGTTTTCATCTCTTTCCAAATCAGTGCGAGTGTACATACATGTATAGTGATACGTACTTTGTAGACAGGTGTATTAGTCTTACAGTATTTATAAGGATGGCATTGACAGATCATATCGTGAAATTTTGATGTATGTATATTTACCTATATCTAGAGAAACCTTGACATTTACAGCTAGACATTTCATAATGCATGAACTGTAGAGGTAAATGGGCTATACAACTCTTGGATGAAGCTTTCATTTGCATCAAATGTCTAGTGCTAAAGGGTTTTTTTATTTGCCAGCCTGGATCGAAGAGAGGGCTTGAGGCGAACGGAAATGACAAGAGGTGACAGAGGAGAGCACAGAGAGGAGATCGCTGAAGTAAATAATGGATTAAGAAACATTTCATCAAGGACTAGAAGAGAGGCAGAGAGAGATAGAGAGAGAGAGAGAGAAAGAGTATGTTGATCATTTTTTTTTTCATTAAACGAAAATTAACTCTGAAATTAAGTCCTTTATTAGACAGGTCCATAGAGTGATGTACATGTATTGGTACACAGCCAGATTTATGAAATGAAACATGACTGCAAACTTTAGCTTTTACTCATAGTATGAGCTGGTCAATTTTTTTTTTTTTGATACTGCTCATTTTCAACTCAAATATGAAAGGAGGTATTCAAAGAAAGGAGGTATACAAAAGGTCATTATTAGCTTTGCAGATCATGATGAAAACAAAGTTAATGAAACATTTTTATAGCAGCATTACAGGAATGAAGAAATTTGATTGAACAAGGGAGTGTATTTAATATATGAATCTAGGGGAAAATAAGGTTGGAGAGGCCTGCATTGTATTACATAATGGAAAAAAAAGGAGAAGAAAGATTTGAATATTGTGGAGAAGAAGATGAGTGTAGAAATGGAAAGAGAGAAATGTCGGTTGTGCCCTTGGCTCTCATTCTCCTCTGAGATGATACTCCACAATCATTAGCATTCCGAGGTTGACGAGGACGCAGTGCAGGTTGGGTAGCAGCAGCAGTGAACTTCAAATGAACCATAGTACTGCCTTTAACTGCTATCCCATATGGAAGCCAAGTGAGGAGTTTAGAATATCATCGACTGAGACTCCAGGAATGGACTTGCGTCAATCCGCTCTGAGACATTGCAGGGTTTTGGGGCTTGATGCATTTCCAATTGGGTCTGGTAATAAGTGTAAAGGAGTAAAACAATTCTGCTCTGCTCGACACTTTCGATGTACAACATGATTATTATTTTTTATACCATTACCTAGAGACCTGAGTAATAATTGTTTGAAAATATCCTTCTCCTGATTAAATGGCCCCAATCCTGTTCTTTAATGATGTTCATCTGATTTTCAGCGATTAGGCAGGTGATAAATAGTATTCCATATAAAACTGCAATTCAGTGAAAACAGTTTCAAATTTAGTTTTGTTAAGTTCTTTTGGTAAATTCCCTTTTATGTATTTCTTTGATTAAGATCTATCCACAAAGATCTCTGTTGCAAGATTGGGGTTTGCGGAAAGGTAAAGGTATCCATTGTTCACCCCCTACCCCGTAATCTTCTCCCTCTCCAAGTTCATTTTATTCATTGCACCCTTGCAGTCATTCTTACAATGTACTTGGGTCTGCAAGCTCATGTGCTGTCATGTGATATATCAATATGTGCGGGATGTATATACTTAGCTCAGCCGTCGGCGGTGAAAAAAAAGGCCACTTTTGCCCGATTGCATCTTGATAAACCAAGCCCTGCCTCGCCATGGGTCTGTGCACCTGCCCTTTTACAAGTCATTTTATTGAACTCACATTGCCTGCTGCGTTCACTTCTCACTCTACATTTAGATGGTCTGAAAGTGAAGTGTGAATGCTACCACTAATGAAATAGATTGTAGCCTTCGGTTGTGTGTGTGGGGTAAAATATTGTGTAGGCCTACATGTATGTGTAGTAATTTATGATTTATTGTAAAAATATTTAGGGAAAATCCCTGACTGTAAAGTATATTAGTTTAAACAATTTTGTTGTTTTTGTTTTTGTTTGAAATGCCTTTCTTGACTAAGACCCCTTTTACATCTAAAGTCGCGAGGCCTGGCCGTGGCTCGGCCGCGGCCAGGCCCCAACCAACACAGTGGGTGGTACTCGCCTCACCCAAACGATTCACCCTTTTACATTACACGGCTTGGTCGCGGCCAAGCCTGGCCCCGCTTCCGTGAATGCGCCGTTTGTGGCGCTCTACTTGTAAACAAATAATACTGACGATGATAAAACTATGTCGGGCGTGCGGGGAAAGAATGAAGTCATCGCTCAAAATGTGACGTTGCACGCACCTCATTAGCATAAACGGCCACGGCCAGGCCCCGTTTGCTTTTACACTACCTCGGGTCGTGGCCGAGCCGCGGCTCAGCCCGGGCTCAGACTACCTCCTGAGCTGGTCCGAAAACTGGCCGCGGCCTGGCCTCGGGCCTGGCCCCTTTTGCTTTTACATCACCCAAAAGTCGCGGCCAGGCCGTGGCTGAGTTGCGGCCTGGCCGCGACTTTTGGGTGATGTAAAAGAGGTCTTACATGCATCTGTAGGCAGATATTGAGGGGGCAGGCTCCAATACTTGCCCAGCTGTAATTTTGACAAGTAGTTGGAAGATGGATCTATGCTACATGTACCTCCTAAACTGGATCAAGAGTTGTGGATATTCCTTTTTTTAATTTTTTAAAAATGCAAATGAATGATTTAGATTAAAATAATCATATTAATTAATCTGAATAAATAACTTTTTGATTTAAATCAGTGATTTTGAAAAAAAGATAGATAAGCTGTTGATCCTTTTTTTCCCCAGCCCTAAATGGATCAGATATCCTTTTCAAGTTTTGAGGGCAGCTACAACTGTAGACACAGATGGAGGAATGCATTCAACATTGAGTGCATTCTGCCAGAGGGGAAACATATTATGCCATTGGCAATGTGGTTGGCACATTTTACTTTGTGCTTGATATAAGTGGACAGGTCCAATGCCAAGAGTGTTGACAAACAAGGAAGAGTGCAAACTGTAGAGTTTCTTCTCTTTTTCCAACTTTTGTTTGCTTCAAGGTTTAATAGTAGTGCATGTAGGGCAAGAAGAATGCGATGGTGGATGGGGAAGAATGTCTTTGGTCCATTTTCTTGGAAGTGTTACCTCTACTGCTTCTATGAAACATCCATTCTCAAGGGGTTTGAAAATTTAAGTGGGACAGTCCTCTAGTCTTTTCTTTTCCATGGCATGACGAAATAGCTACATGTTTGATAAAGTCTAATTGATACTGATATTCATTTATTTAAAAAAATGCTTACATGTACATGGTCATTTGTACTCACCAAAATGTCCTGCATTCTGAACTACTTGTATTTCATCCAAAATATGAAATAAGAGACAATGGTCACTTACATACATGTACCTTGACGCAACATCATAAAAAGGTAATACGTATTATTAACAAACTGCATCAGCTTAGTTGAATTGGAAGAACGATCCCTTACTTCAATGTCTGACGCATGCATATATTGTTTTACATGTTGTACTATTTTTTGTTTTTTGTTTTTTGTTTGCTTCTTGATACTTTGATTCAAAGAAGAAGTACATTTTATAGGAAAATAAATAAACATGCACAAAATGTATTATGGATTAGAGTCATAAACAGGGCAATATGACTGACCCTGTTCCTAAAAGAAGGTTAAAATCTGAAAGAAATTCAAAGAGCTTTGAAAGACGTGTCTGCTAGAAGATGTTTACCATTGTGTATAATTTACTACCTTGTGTAGAATAGTCAATGTTGTTTTGATATTACCTGGATAGCGAAGAAGAGGTGTGTACCGGTACCGGTACTAGATATTAAAGTGATCTCTCACCTATATAACAATGCCTGTGAGATCATTGTCATTTCCAGAGACTGCCCCCCTGGCTGGAGTTAGTCTGCAGTCAAAGACCTGTTTGGAAATTTTGAAGATGCTGAATGCTGCTAGCCTTCATGGGGAATCTCTTCTATTGTTTTATGGTTGTTCTTGGGAATTAGCCTTTGGTTTAGGAAATGTTCTTTGTTCCATTGTTTTATAATTTACACCACTGTACTGAAGTTCATCCTGGTATAGCTTCTTCAGTGAGCTGCTGATTCGATTGTTTCTACCTGTGCGTACATGTACATGTACCAGGAAATAAAAATGAACTCATGCAATGATAGATACATGTATTATGATTGTAGGTGAAAATGTGACACTCTGTGCGACCAGGGAAGTGTTAGAGAGTCATGACTCTTTTCTTCATGAAAACTTTAAAAGCAACTATGTATTCTTGTCCTAACAGCTCCACCCTCCTTATATAAACTCAGTAGGATTTGTTTTCTTTTTTGAAATATCTTTAACAATATACTATCTACAATATATTTTGAGTACTGTCTCAAGTGAAAAAGCGCTCAGGAGAAAACCAGAATTTAGTGGTAATTTGTTGTACGACGAAGGGGAGAGTTGGCCGTGGATACGTCAGAATCAATTCACCAAATTGCCAATTTGAGATTCGCATAGATGTAGTGATCTCATTTTTTTCAAACATCCATAACTTTCTTATACAGTCAAACCTGTCTATAGCGGCCACCAAAGGGAAACGGAAAAAGTGGCCGCTATAGACAGGTCGGCGGCCATTTTTAATTTTTGCACCGTACACGCAACATCACTTCTACTAGTGAGTAGTGTAGGCCTACATGTATCCATATATATCACTTAGGAAAACAAGCTATAGATCTACAGATTTGACGTATAACATGTCATATGATATATAAAATGCCAAAATAATGTGCTTTGTTGTCAATAAATGAGAAAAACAATAGGCCTAGATATACGAGCAATCTCTGTAAAATTAATTACGGTACCACGTACGTAGTCGCCCCGCGGTAGACTGCTGTTCTTGATTTTTATAGTCTAAAAACGATGTATAATCATGCTTTTGCTTCTTGTCAAAAATTACAATAATGAGTTTATCTTTTGAATAAAATCATGTAATCAATTTTCATTCAATAAATATTTGCCTTTTGAATGGTTTAAAAGAAGTTTTAACTGTTTTTGAGAACAGGCGATGGAAGGTGCTCGCTTGATTCGTCGAAAGTGCGAACGTCGACAATGCAATGGATCGCTAATGGACGAGTTTTCCTGCTGTTTTTCAGCAGGAAAATTTCGTACATGAAATCGTTATTGATACTTAAAGGGAAATTAACCTCAGCGTATGAATTAGCTTATTTTGAATGGTGTAGTATATGCCTCTTATTTGATACATGCAATTTCATGTAAAAACACAGGATATAGATATAAATCACTATTTTCCAGCCAAGTTATTGTCTGCTAGCAATAATAAGGGGGCTGCCATTACTTTATGTGTACACGAAAATATTTTTCATCCCAAGTAATATTTCCTTCATCGTTAACTTGTAATTGATTTTTAGAGGACAAATATATATTAGATATAGTCACATATTCTGAAATGTAAGTTTAGTTTTATATATTTTTTAAAAGGTCTTAATTTGTTCATAAAAATATACTTTCTGTACGTGGAGACGGAGAATTGACGTCAAGGACGGAGACAATCGTAACAATACCAAAACAAAGCGAGGAATCTGCATTACAGGATGGCTATTAGAACTCATGGGTCGTCAATTATCTAGGCCCATGGCCAATAACAATCGTAATAAAATCAGAACAAAGCAACGTATCTGTTGTAAAGGTAGGCTATTATCAATGCATATGGTACCTAATGATCCGTGTCATGCACAAAATGGCAGCCTCCATGGAAAGACGTAGCAGACAATACCGCATCTAGAATATCATGTGGGGTTAATTGTCCTTTAAAAAAATAATAACTGGGTAGTATTTTATTAATTTCACTTTCTAAAAAAAACATCACTCTTTTATAATTTTTTTTGATAGCTATAACCCTTTAAATTTTTTTTTGATAAATCTTTTAAAAAATAAAAATTAATATTGAAGTGTACGAGCCTGTGCTATTGCGCAATGGCGATCGCTATCAATGCCGACCGTGATAGCTTTCAGAGAACAATACAGGTGCCCGAGATCGCAGCTGGATGGTGCGAAGATTACGTAAACGAACAATACTAGTGCTTAATTCTTACTAAAAAGACTTTTAATCTCTAATTAGTCGGAAATGTAAAACTTTTAGATCTTCTTGGCCATTGTAGAATCTATTCACGAGGTTTGTGTGAGAGTGTGACTGAGCTAGGACTCGGTAAACACATCGCGGCTTTATTATGCCTAACTTTTTATGGCAAAAACTACTTTTTGTGCATGAAGCTACGGCTCGACTCGATATTGGTGGCCGCTATACGCGGTCAGATATTGACCGAGGGATACATTATGGGTGGCCGCTGGCCGCGTTAGGCAGGTGACCGCTATATGCAGGGTCTACAACACAGTAATATCCTGCGGGGGATTTTTTGATGGCCGCTATAAGCAGGTGGCCGCTATAGACAGGTGGCCGCTAAGACAGGTTTGACTGTACTTTGTCCGATTTGTTTCAAACTTTCACCACTCTGTTTCTCTTATTCTTCTCTATTCATACAATTCAGCTTTTCACAAGGTTGAATCGCCCTTTAATGACTCTCATCCTGATTGAATAGAAATTTTTACATGTAGGACTCAGTATCAAATTTGAAACAAAGAAGAAAAGCACTGAATAGGTAATTGATTGACTTTGTCATTTTGATGCATGGCTAGGATATTAATGTACAGGCATGACATTTACAATTCAATGTCATTTGTGCCTGTACATACATGTATGTAATCATGCTTAGGGAAACATATTTTGCATCAATCATGAGATGTGTACCGTAGGGTAGGGCTGAAAATAGAACATACTCATAAGATAAAGTCAAAATGGGTATCTGAAGTGGCAGGTATTTATGTCAACAATTTCAGGTTCAGAGGATAGGCCTACACATGTATATAGAATATTTGGAATGGGTTCAGCCGAAAGATAAACAAGTTGTGTGTACTTTATTTTGAGTTGGGTCAGATTGTAGGGCATTTAAACACATCAAAACTATTTAGCAAAACATGCAATCTTTTTTTCCCCAGTATATTTATTAAAGAAATAGTATAAAGAATTGATGAAGGTAAACAAATCATCTGTGAGCTTCCTCTTGTTTGTTATCTATGTCTATTTAAAAAGGCTTACAATTTTGGAAATTCTTGCATAGTATAAGCCTACATGTACATGAGAGGAATTGCTCTTGAAATAGTAATAATTTTCCTTGAGTTGAGTTACCGGTAGTTTATAGCAAGGCTGAGTGTCATTTCATGCTTCTGAAGCACGGTGTTTCACATTCAAGACAAAAATACATCAAAGATAGACCATGATCTACCAGCAGTCCGCTCCAAAGAAAAAAGACGCCTGGATTTGTTATCAGACCGTTTGCCTATTGTATTCCAGTCTGCTATACAGTGTACGGGCCAGTTTAGAAACAATGATGTCTTGTGTGTAAAACCTATTGCCATCTGGTATGATGCATCATGTGAGCCGCCTGTGGTGACAATCTGAAATGTAAGAAAAAGTAGAAAAATGAAAGCAGCAGCCGGAAGAAAAGGAGGAAAAGAACTGGTGCAGAAATGAATTTAAGGTCATTAATATTGCCAATCAAATCCACAGATCTTGGGGTTCATTCACACTTCAGGAAACAACATGCAAAAATGCATAGGATTACCATTCAGCAAAAGGGGCGTATGCACAAAATTAAATATCTTTTAAAGAAACTAAACATAGTATTTTGGGGTGAAGAGGTGATTGTACACTGCAGGATTGCATTTCTAAATTTTAGGTGCCAAGGGTTATTTCATGTCACTTTATATGCCTGCTCATTCTAAGCCCCACCCAGTTTTATGTAAGCCTTCACGTAGAGTATGTGTATGGTTCCTGTACAATATGACACACAATAGAAATTGACCGTAATGAGTTTGTGAATGAAATGATGCCCAAATTCATTGACCTAAATATACAGGATACAACATTTTGCTATGACAATTACACAAAAGATTTCAGAATTTCATGGCTAAGCTAGTGAGCTATGAATTTTAGAACGAATTGTCGTATAGACTTTTTCCTATCTGAACAGGGGTATAAGAAGCAGTTTCTGATCTCCAAGTAGGGAGTGATCAGAGTCTGGTCATGTCATGTCGTTTGAAGTTCTGTCCCGATTAATCTGCAGAGCTTGAAGTGTGGAGTAGACTGTTAAATACATTAAGGTTTGACATCGTTCGGTGAAAACCGAACCGATGAAAGACTTCTTGATATCGCTCAGATTTGTTACAAGATACTACATTGCACAAGATAAAACTGTTCTCCTTTGTCCTTCTCTTAAAAACAAAAAACAACAACAAGTGATCACTGATGTTACCAGGGGAGTGAAAGCAGAGTGAAAATTTGCTCTTTTTTCTTTTTTGTCTCGCCCACCGGAGGTGAAGGCGAGACTAAGGGATCTAAATGGCGTCCGTCCGTCGTCCGTCCGTTACAAACGTTAAAGTTTACCTGCAAGACTCTCTTATGATGCATTACTTGGCAACTGTTACTGCATTGGCAGCCACACTTGGTTGATAGAAGCACTAGGGGCATCTCCATGTTATTGTGTTGTCGGAGGTCACATGGTGATGTCAAAGGTCATTTGAGGTCATATGTTAAGGTTTACCTGCAAGACTCTCTTTTGTGTAATAACTTCACATCAGTTGCTTGGATTACAACCTAACTTGGGTCATATTTGCACTGAGGGTACCTTGACGTTATGTTGCCGTTGGAGGTCACATGATAGGGTCAAAGGTCATTTGAGGTCATACGTTAAAGTTTACCTGCAAGACTCTTTTGACAAATAAATTCACATCAGTTGCTTGGATTACAACCTAACTTGGGTCATATTTGCACTGAGGGTACCTTCATGTTATGTTGCCGCGTTGGAGGTCACATGATAGGGTCAAAGGCCATTTGAGGTCATATGTTAAAGTTTAGCCTTATTTCATTTCCACTTTTCAACCTTAGCACTATTTTTAACCTTTTTGCATTTTTATGCCACCCAGAGACAAACTCTACTTCGCCTCTATTGTACAACTGATTATCATCCTATTTTGTATTTGTGTATCTAATAGGACTTGATGGTGACTTTTTATTCCATCTCTAAAAGGGGGGGATGGGGGCAGTCGATGGAGGGAAGTAGTATTTTGTGAACAGTCCTTCTCATTAATGGGATATTACATTCTGTGGCAGATACCCAGAGATACAATTCTTCTGCGTGGCAACGGAGATCACGATATTTCCAGTTTTCGCAAGTGGGCGAGACACAATCTTGCTAATGCCTTGTTTAAGAAGAGTTTGACAGTCAGTTTACAGTCAGTTAATAATGATACATGTAGTTTTTTTAGTTAACCATTGTGGTTTCAGGCTAAGAATAAACCCTCTTGTATTTTGAAATATTTATGAAATTTAACTTGGTAGTAGGCCTTCAGTGTATACTATATCCATCATTTTTTTTAAAACCCATGCATTACTGTACTGTAACTTTAAAATCAAGAAAGGAACTACCCTATTGCTCACAATAGTATTAGCAAACTACACATATACAGAGTACGCATAATCTCCAGTCAAACCTATAACATCAGACACAGATGACATGCATCCATGATTCCTTCTCCCCAGTTTTTAACCATTAAAATCGATGCAATTTGGCAAATTGTTTGCAGAGATACGAGCTACAAATTGGGAAGGTGAGAAAATGTAAGTCAAAAGCTACTTCAGTGGACAGCTTTGAAAGGTCAATGGTGTATAATATGGGTTGATCATGTGTTGGTGCGGACTCGGCTTGGTGAATATTTGATAGGCAGGTGCTATCTATAGGTGGGAGAGAAAAACAGATCATGATTTGATAACTGCTTTGAGATGGCTATCTTGGTATTTAAAGGGATTATTCAACTTATGTGTGGCTGTGAAATAAAATCAATCTGAAATGGCTGGAAAGGCAAGATAATCATGTAAAATAAATAATGGAACCTCTACATGTAGATATTATGTTCTTATATTCATCTTTGCGTATTTCATAAATTGATTTGATTTGAATTGAAATGGTTTATTTATTAAAATTTCTTTGCAGCCAAAGGCTGAATTGTGAAATCTTTTACAACAATTTACATTGATAAAATACAGGATAGAGAAATATTAGACCTACTTTTGAATTTTTAAATTTAAACATCTAATTGACAATAATGAAATCAATGGAGTGCATGCAAGACACCCTCCCATTAAAAACAGAGTGAAGAATCAATAATCTTTTTACAAGAATTAAAGTTAGACATGAACAATCCAAACAATATCTTGATAAAACCTTTAAGTTGCAAGGCAGAGTTGGAATTCAAGTTGTTTATAAATGTACATTTGATGTTAATTGTCATCATTATTGTGATCTTTGTACCTTTGACAACAAATGGGACTATCCCTGTTGGTAAACATTAAAAAACTGTGTCAAGACGTACAGGTATGTACCTAGAGCACATGTTCTTGTGTATGTAAATTTACAAATGACCTTAGAATGATTTTCCCTTTTGCAGGCGTTTAGATCTGAAATATTGCATATCTTATGCCTAGTTTACATTTGCCTCGGGCACCGTAAGATAGATTGGTCTACGATTTGCGATTATTGGGGTATTGTAGGTGGCTACGGGCTACGGTGTTTGTGTTTACATTATCTACGAGCATCGTGCCATTTCTTGTATTGGCCCTTGAGGGCAGGCCGAGAGATAGAGGCTGCTTAGAGATTGTACGGAAATCATGCAATTTCAGTGCAGTTGCCGTGCAGTCTCTGCAGCCTCCGCAGCCTCCGCTCAGAAATCGTACGGAGCCCATCTGAAAAATGTTTGGCCCATCTCAAGGTGGCTGCACGGCCATGGTGCATGAGCTGTGGGGTTGCTGCAGGATGACTGCTCAATATCACGGGCACTGCACGGACAGGGAACGGCAACCTTGCGATAGCTGTTCCATGAGTGTACACTCTCTGTACGAATTTTTCCCCCCTCATGTTCTCCGAAAAATTGTGCGTTTGCTGCACGATCAGCGCGAGGCCTCTGTGCGAGGCCTCTGCGCGATGCCCGTGCGGGGATTGTGTAATGCCACGTACGACATGTCTATGGGCTACGGGCTTACAATTTTTTTCAAATTTGTATTACTTCCCGCGAAACAAAATTGTAGAGGCCGCGGAGGACGTGAATCGGTACGAAAATCTCACAGCGTCCTCCTGTCTCCACACGAAGGCTTCACGGAAAGGGGGATACGGGCAGGATACAGGCTCCGTAGACCAATCGCAGGCCAAATGTAAATGAGGCATAAGGTGCTTTTCGTGTTCTGCTAAATTGTTAAAGAATGAATGTGCAATCTACAAAAGTAATTAGAGTATAGAGCCAGCAGAATTTGAACATATCAAAATAACTGTTTGGAAAGCAAAATTTGATTTTGTAGTAAGCCCTATCAGACGGAAAGGCCATTTGTTGTAAGCATTACAGGAGATGTATATAATCCCCACTTATACTGTAGACGATTGTATTGCAGGCGGAGGAGAGGGTAGTGAGAGAAGAGATTAGCTAAAATTGGAAGAAATTTGAAAGGGCAAAGTATGAAAAGGGAGATGAAGTCACCCACACATAAAGATAAAAAGGAAAGGAAATCTGAGGAAAGCCTGATGATTACCTAGAATTTACTTTGTTTTTTGCACAGCAAGATATTGAATCTTTTTTGTGTGTGATGCATAATGCATGTGGAGTTTTAGAATAAAACAGAATTCCAGTGGTAAAATAAATGCAGATTTTTAGTATGCCGGTATGCCACACGCACAAGAGACTCCGAACTTGACATCCAACTTGACCCAATTTTTGTGTAGACGTGGGACTTTATTTAGTCTGTCTACTCAAACCCCATTTGATAATTGTTAGAAAATCGATGCTTGGAAGTGACTGAGACTATAGGCATCGTTGGGACTGAAGTGGCTATGCGTACACATTTTGAGTGCATTCTATTAAAACACATATTAACACATATTATATGTACACATACATGTACAAATTTGCCTAAGAACTGGATAATATCAGCCTATTGTTTGCAATTTGTTTGCAAATTAATTAATGCTTTTATTCTAAAAAATAAATAGTTTGTATATGCTTGTACAATGTACTTGATAAATGCACAACCCTGTAAAGAGCTCCAGGATGTGCTTCTGCTTCTTTCTGTCTCATAATTTACTTGATTTAAAAAAAAGAGTATATTATTGTCTCTTTGTCAGTTCATAACGTTACACTCCCCCACTCAACAAAGGGTCTGCGTGTGAGCAGACTAGTTTTTATGCACACCCATGAAGATGGCCACTAAGGATATAGGGTGCTGCATCAACCCTGCATTGTACTCCAACTTGACCTAATTTTATTTTTTGGATGTTGGATAGTGACAGAGAATTGACCTTTTCAACTGGCCTTTCATGTTTGATTGATCCTTAAAACAAATCAATGTGCTATTTAAATGCCCTAGATTGTTTGTTTTATAGCCAGTGGACACAATGATACCTTCTGAAGGCATAGGCCCGAATTCACAAAGGAGGTTTAAACCGTGGGTAAGGTTTAAACCCCCTGTAAGCTTACTAAAGTAAGCGTACTAAAGGTAAACGTAAATAAGCGCATATTGCCCATGCGAGCGGTCAAAGAAAATATATGATTGAATCGGATTCATTGCGCACGTACGCTTAAAACACCCAGGAGGGGGTTTAAACCATGGTTTAAACCAAACCTCCTTTGTGTATTCGGGCCATAGGGCTGTTTGAATTGGAGAGAAATGGGGTTGGGGGGGGGGGATGGTCGTTCAGATTATGTTTATGGTTATTGGTAAATAATAGTGGCTTGTTTATTGCATGAAGCGAATTTTGCTTTTGAAACAGATTTACCACAGATTTAACCACTGGAGAGATCTGAGCAAAATGACCTTTACATTACCTTGATCGTCAAAGGACAAACAAAATGTGGTTTTGATACTGGTACACCATCATAAATGTACCATTTATTAACATATAGGCGTAAGTCTAAAGAGTTTATGATGTCAGAAGATATGAAGTCACTTGAAACCAGTCATTTGTGCATGGTGTGGTTTGGGGGGGGGGGGGGGTTGTAGTGTACCTGTTCTCCTTACGTTGATATGTATACCTAACTCTAACCCTAACCTTAAACCTACATGTACTGGTAACCCCAAACTCAAATCCCAATGAAATAAAGCCATGAGCAATTGGAGCTGGAGCATACAAGTCCTTACATGTTGTGTGTGTTTAAAGAATAAAATGTTTACCGGTATCTTAGAATGAATCACTTTTTGCGGAATGGGGTGGGAGGAAGGATTATGCGTGTATAATTAAATTATTGTCAGTCTATCCCACACAGATCCTACAATACATCTTAATAAACTGTGAGGGAAATTTGGAGGAAACTATTTTTTCTGGTTGTTTTGCTGTGTGGACATGGTGAACTCTTAGCTGAGGACATGGAACAAAGAGCTGCGTCTGGCTGGCCAGATGCCAAGATTTCGTATTCATTGTCTGAGCTGAGTGGAGAAAGAGATTTTTAATGGTAGTAATAGTAGTAGTAGTGGTATGCCCTGCATTGTAACAAAGCACATACATGTTGTTACATGCTTCCTTTATGACACATTTAATCTACAATGTATAATAATACTACAGCAAAATGTACGATATGTTTCCCAATAACTGAGAGCCAGGATTTCATTATGTAACATGCAGTATCCAATATATGGTGGCCCAGAAAGAATGCAGCACGTGAGATCTGCAATTTCCAACCGCACCATTGACACAATTCATCATTTTTTGTTTTATTGGGTAGAAAATTCTTTTCCTAGTAAAATGACGCCAAGATCGTCAATTTTGGATAAAGTGTTGGCTATTTTTGTGAGGTAATGTCATTTCCAAATTTGCCACTTTTGCAAGTGATTACAACCGTAGTCATGCTGGAGCAGGAGAAATTTGTTTATGACGGCTTTCCATACAGTCAGCTTTGTTGACAAATGCATGACTACTCTCTCTTTGAAATGAAGACCAACATGAATGAAACAGAGATTCTATGGAAAGCCGTCATAAGCAAATTTCTCGCTACTTCAAGCATGACAACAGTTGTAAAAGTGACATTACCTCACAAAAATAGCCATAGAATCAAAACGCCTGTAACCGACATTGGTAATCTTGGTGTCATTTTATTCTGAAAAGAATCTTCTACCAGAATAAGGCAAAAACTAATGGTATTATGTCAGTGATGTCTTTAAAATTGCAGATAAATAGGTGTTGCACCCTATATATAGTACTGTGATTTGGTAGAAAAAGGAGAAAAATCAACAGAATAGAGACCAAGTTTGTGAGCATGAGTTACTCGATCAAGCACAAGCCTTGTGACTGTCTAGAACTGTGAACAAAGGAAATCAGGGAAATGAAGATGTGTTTATTTTCTTTCAGCGTTTCAGAAAAGGACAATAGTTATTAATGCTTCAAGCAAAATTTCTTGGACCATACTTGTGATTTTCCTGATTAAAAACAGATGTGACCCCAAGCATAATATTTGAAGGTTTGGCTGAGAGTAATTAGGAAATCTCAGCGTGGATTTGTTTTACATGTTGTTAACCTTGTCAGGTACATACATGTACATATTCTTGAGAAACCAAACCAAAAAGCCGAAATTTTAGCACAGATTGTTGCTTTGGTTTTACCCTTGGAAGTATAAGTACACATGTACAGCATGCATGAATACATAAGCATAATCGTATGTATTCTGTGAAACAATAATAACTGAATTGGTATTGGGTATGTTTTCTATTTTTATGACCATCTACATGTATTTGCCAGGCTCTTGTACACTGATCTGTCTTCTCATTTGCCTCTGCAACATGGAGATTATATGTAGGCTTCTAATACTGTAAACGCTGTTATTTTCGCGCAATTAAATTTTTTGCGCTGAGCGACCCCAAAACATATTCGCGAGTTCTTAAATTCGCGCTGCGCAATTACACGATCGCATGTACCCACTCCATTTATTAATTTACACACACACAGTCCATTCAAATGCATACAACATGCGCAACTACACACACGCGCTCAAAAATGAATTGGACACACACACATATTAATGTGCTGAAGCATGCAATTCAACCCACATAGGAAATCAGGCTAATATTTTTGAGAGTTCTAGAATTCGCGCCCGCAGAAAATAGCGCGAAATCCGTGAAAATTAATGTGACACAAATATTTCTGCATTTACAGTACATGTACATGTAGCATTTGTCAATTACATGTACATGTATATGTAGAAGAATCAAGTATAAACCATACATGTACATGTTCATACAATAGGTGTGGCATGGATGGATTGCGATGGTGGTCCGTCGAGTAGGTGATAGTTCTTCATGGCTTGTCATCTGCAGCAGCTCATCTATCTGTTCATTCAAATATTTTCAAAATATGTATTTATCTAATGTATTTATAGCATAAGATCTTCAATTTTTTTCCACCATTTATTAATTGGCCTCTTTGACTGTTTTGCATAGGCTCTGCTGTTTCATACATTGTATATATTTTGCTTTCAGTAATCTACCAATTATATTTTTCATTTTATTTAGGGATCATATAATGTTGTAGTCTGTACACTCCTTTCGCTAATCCTGATTCTTAATAATACCACGTTTCTTGATACAAGTCTCCTGTAGTCCGAACAGGCTATATTATTCAAAAATAGATAATGGGATGAGAGTTGGAGCATGGAATCATAGTTGGAGCATGGAATCGTTGTGATGATTATTAATGACCTTGTCACACTATCCGCTGATCGTGACAAAATGTTCATGTATGGCAACGCACACCATTGAAGGCTTGAGTAGCAGTGTCATTCTAATGTCTGTCCCAAAATATCCTTGGCCTAGACTGTAGCCTTGCAATTAGGGATATAGAGATAGAAAGAGAAGTAGTGATAGTGAGAGGAACAAATGGATTTAAGAGGTAGAGATGAAGAGATATTTGGACAAGTTACCTTATCCCTTTTTCTTATTTTCACTATATGCATGTATGTATCCTTTGTACATGTTTACATCCCATTTGCTGTAGGACTAGTACTTGTACATGTATGTGATTTCATAGATGTTTCTTTTACAAAGATCGAGACTGAGAGAAAGGGGAGGGGTTGTAGTCATTTCTTTTTGTATAAAAGGAAAAGTTGTGGTCTTGACCTTTCCTCCCTGTCTGTCTATTTACAGTTTGATTTGAGTGGCATATCACTAGAGGTCACTGGTGTGCAGAGTCTGGTTTCAAAATAAACAAGGCCTGTGTACTATTTGTTATTGTATGCTTGTTCTCTTGCTCAGTGATCCAAACCTGATTTCTCTGTCCTGATGTGGTATGAGCCAGGGTGCTGCATGATCGGCCATTGTGCTTATCAAATATCTTTCAAAATGCAATGATATTTCATCTTTTGAGAGTCAAAAGGGAAGTAACACTACATGTGTGTTAAAGGGGGGGGGGGGGGGGGGGGGGTAATAGTTTTACTGAAGGTTCATAATTCCGAAACACAAATTATCCATAGCAGGGGGTTCATAATTCCGAAAAAATGAAATAGGGTTCATAATTCTGAACATTTGATGCATAACTTAGAAGGTTCGTAATTCTGAAAATTAAAAAGGGTTCACTATTCTGAAGGTTTGTAATTCCGGAAATGCAAAGAGCCCTACATAACTTTTCGTAATTACAAACTTTTGGAAATATGAACCCTTTTTCATTTTCAAAATGACGAAACGTTGGAGTGACAAACTTTTGGAAAAACGAACCTTCGGATAAACGACATGTAACCGTGTTAAAGTAGAGGAGTTGATGCTTTGCTGGCTCTTAACAGATTAGGGAGTTTTCGAATGTGTCAACGTGAATGCCGTCCTACATGTAGATCCTCCCAGCGACGATGGACTGATATGTGTTAACTGCATACAAAGCAGGTGAAGCATGAAGCAACAGTGAGTGAAGCAAGATTCACATTTTAGAGAAGACGGCAATACCATGTTTGACGCGTTCTCGATCTGACTAGTGGACGGGTGAGCCATTCTTGCACAAAGCGCGGTCACAAATCAGTCCATTGTAGCTGCGAGGATCTAGGACGTCGACCATGTCGACACATTCGAAAACTCACTATTATCTGTTGTAGAAGTGCTGTGACAAACTATCCAGAAACATTTGAAGTATCATAGTAACAAGCAACATAACCTGCACTTCTTGTTTTATGCAAATGAATGGAATATTTAATGTGGACCTGGGGAGCGTTTCATCAAGCGTTTTGTCAGTGATTTTTACCGACAGCTGTTATAAGCTACTGAAATCTTTGCATCTGATTGGCTAAGAGCAAATTTGTCAGTACATATCACTGACAAAAAGCTTGATGAAACGCTCCCCTGGAGACATCAGATTAATTAACTAAATTTATTCTAAGGATTTCTTGGAAGAAATAATGTAATTCAGCGATTCCATAAGTAATAATTTTATTTAGTCACTCACCTCTTGTGGACAATAAGTACCAAAGTATGACATGCATACACATAAGTAGGTATACATACATGCATATTGTAGTTATTTTATAATTTAGTGCCTTTTATTTAAGGGTGCGTAGCCTTTAATGTAACTGGACTGCACCTTGTTGCTTAGGTTGCTAGTATAGGAACCTCAATAAAAATCTTCGGTACATGTATGTGCTGTGTTCGTTGGTTAGAACTACGATGTTATGCAGTATGCAATTATGTACATATTCAACACTGGTATGAATAGAAGCCTACATTGTACATAAAACCCTATAAATGACATGTCCGTGAACATCATTTGCTCATAATCCAACATTCATTGACGATAAGTGACGTTATGAAACAAAAAGATAATGCTTGTCAACCACAATGCTTCTTCACCTTCTTGAGATACAAGTGTCTTTTACTCTCTATGAAAGCAAGGGCCCAGTTTTCAATAGGAATGATAATGCATGTTTGTTGTATGCGTTGCTGCAAAGCAAAGCAGCAGCAGCAGCCCGATTATTCAAGCTCGATTCATTGTCATTAGCTCGATAGACATGCAATTGCCAGGAATGGAGTGGCAATGATCATGCCAATAAGCTTCCCAGTTTATACATGCCTTGCCTTGCCATATGTCTCAATTTTGTAGGCAAAGAAAATGTTTGGTAACTCCGATTTTTTGTTTGCCTTGATTTTTCATAAAGCATGTTGGAGGGCCTGATTATTGTGATCAGTCATAGTTATTTCATAGTATAAAATGTTTGGAGTGTCATAATGTGTTCAAAGGGGACTCCAATCACAGCCCAGTACCTACATATATGTACATTACTGTATACCCTTGAAAAGGCATTTTTACTGAAGATGTCTTTCCCAACCCAGGTACAGGTACATTTACATTGGATAGGTTCAGTACCGTGGCTGTACCGCCTTACATACATGTACATGTAGAAAGGAATTCATTATGCTTTCAGCATCGACGTGGCACTGCAGCTAGGCTGAAGATTGGGTAATATCAGCAATAGCCTTCAATCTTTTTGATGTTGGATGCTTCATTACTTACCTGTAAGTCACATAACCTGTGACATGAAAATAACAGTAATACAAAAATAACTTGATATTACAAGGCCATTCTCACCATCTTCAAAGCTCTCCATGGCATGTGTCCATAATATATCTCAGAACTGCTCATACCGTACATCCCACCAAGGTGTCTGTGATCATCTTCCCAACACCTTCTCACCCTCGATCCTGGAGCAACAAAAACCTATGGTGACAGGGCATTCGCATGTGGGGGTCCAAAACTTTGGAACGCTCTCCCAGTGTCGCTACGCTCCATGACTGATGTTGAAGGTTTTAAGAGAGCGCTGAAAACTTACCTTTTTGATGAATGTTTCCTATGATTGTAAACATTGAACATTGTAAAGTGCTTTGAGAGGGCCTACTGTCCTGAAAGGCGCTATAGAAGAACCAGCTATTATTATTATTGGTCTCCAGTGCAGCTTGCCAACAAGTTATGCATATAAACAGCACATTCTTGTTCCTATTGAAAACTGGGTCAGTATCTTACTCAAGTGATTAATTAATATGAGATGGTATAAATAGGTTTCCTAAGTGTTAATGCATTATTATTTTCAGTTTTGCAGGAAATGTGGTATGTGGTAAGGGTTAGATAAGACATTGCATTCATGTTTGTGTTGATGTACAATGTAAGCTAGGTACCATGTGCTGTTCTTCAGCAGGAGTTCTACAGTTGACAAATTGTTCTGATCATGTCTTTTGGAACAAATGGGGGTAAGTAGGCCTACATGAACCTAGCTGGGCATTGTTTCACGACACTGTCATACATGGAAGTACAAGTTCGACGAAATCCCTTTGACATGTGTTTAAATTTTGATACATGTTGTAATGGGATGTCGGGGAACTTGTACTTACGTTTCGTGAAATGATACTGTACTTTTTATAAGAATTTAAGAATATTTTCTTTTAAACTTTGTATTTGATCTCGCTAATGCATTCTTCTTGAATCTTTTGGGTACGCTTCACTTCATATTTGTAAATCATGCTTTAGACTCATGTACACATAGGCCGATATGTAGGCGTGACATTGGAAAGCAGTTCAGTGAAGATGTCTGTCTGTAATGCTGAATGATAGTGTCTAATGAGTGTGATGTGTACAGTGTGTATTTGAAATGAACCAAGGGGGGAAGTGTGGGAGGAAAGGGTGATATAATCAGTACAAAATTCCTTTATATGAATACATGACTAATTCATTTTATACCAACTTATCTTACTAGGACATTGACTCTTTTTGTCTCTTCTTTTCTTCCTTTTCTTCTTTCCTGTTTTTCTTCTTTTCTTTCTTTTTTCTCTTCCACTTTCCTTTGTATATTTTTTCTCTTTCCCCTTCTTTCTTTTTTTTCTTACTCTCTTTTCTCATTGGATAGATTTTCCCATTGTTTTGAAGAGAATGCAAAGTTATATATACAGGCTTGTAGTACACAATAGTTCATCCGCTATGATTGATTTTTAATGGTTGATTTTTTATTTGATTTTAAGGGGAAATTGAGCTTTGAATAAAACTATTACTTTTTTATTTTACAATATATCCAGTTTTATATTATGTGTTTCAATATGGCACGAAAAAGAGACATGATACATGTAAGGAAGCTTTTTGACCTGCACTCATCAGGTTATCACGCAGGTATATAACAAATTACTTGAAATCAACTATATTATACTCGATGAACCCGGACAAACACGCAGTGTCACGTTGCTATTACGCGGTTTCGACATGCATTGTGTTTTCTACACACAGGATGCTACCGTCAACTAGCAAGGATGTACTACCCACCCCCACTTGAGTAATGTTATTTACATGTACCAATTTCAGTGCCGGTGCGATGCCAGGTACGTGGGCCGTACTTCTCAGCGGTTGGCTGATCGCAATAAACAACACGTCCCCTCGACTATTCGGAACCGTACAACCAATCAGTGCACGCAGCCCGTCCGTGCCTGCAAATCTGAAATGCCCGCTAACAGACCAAAGATGGCCAAATGCGATTCAGCGATTTGTCTCCACTTGCTGAACAATCCAGCTTGCGCACAAAGCTATGCCGACGATCAATTCTCAATTATGTCCCGGGCCAGAAGCGCAGCGCATTTACGCTTTCTGGAAGCCACCTACATTCAATCGCACGAACCCCTTCTGTGCAGACAAAAGGAGTTTGTACAAGCTTTGCGATTGTTCTGAAATTACAACGTCTGGGCTGCGTCCGGGTTCATCGAGTATAATATACATGTAGTTGATTTCAAGTAATTTGTTATATACCTGCGTGATAACCTGATGAGTGCAGGTCGAAAAGCTTCGTTATCATGTCTCTTTTTCGTGCCATATTGAAATTGTGTAGTACCAAGAAATTAATTATGTGTTTATGTTTGTTTATAAGTATTCAAAATTCTGTCTGCTCCTAGCCAGGAGATTTTAATGGAAACGAAATCATTATTTTAAAATGGATAGCAGTGTTAGAGTGGTGTTGATCATCCTTTTGATAAATTTGTTTATGTGCATTGATATCCCTCTTGGGTCTTGTGATAAATCAATTGCAGCTCTGGCAGTGATTTGACCGATTACAGATTTTCTTTCCATGCCTGCAGGGACATTAGACAGCATTGAAAGTTTATTGGATATACCTGATATTTGTTTTGTATGTTAAGAGTTCTTTCAGAGTTCAGTGCTGTCTGGCAGTGATGATAAAAGATATTGTTTCAGTAATGGAGACTTCATAATTGGAGATGCTGAAAGAGAAATGATTTGACTCATTTGAGTGATCAATATGAGGAAGTGAGTAGTGTTAAGAGAGATGATATAACATTAAAAAAAATACCAAAAAAAAGAGAAAAGGACAACCTACTTTACAACTACTAGTAGTATTTACAAAGCAAAAGCAGATTTAAAAAAAATAAATGCACACATGAGATTTCCCCTTGACTATACAGTAGAAACTCACTATAATGAGGACCTTAAGACCATGGAAATTACCTTGTTATATCAGGAATATCCTTATATCAGGGTAAAAAAAAACCCTGAAAGAACATACATGTAGAGACCTGGGACCAGCAAACTTACCTTCTTATATATCAGGAATCTTGTTATATCGGAGCTCTTTTATAACAAGTTTCCATTCTAACTTTCCAGGAATGATTATTTGCCTGGTTTGATTTTCTATCCGTTCATGCCTATAATCAAACGAGTTGATTATTATGTTGAGATGCATGGATTGGTTTATATGAAAATTCATCATAAGTTATGTACATATTTTCAGAGCTGTCATGTATTTGATTCCTTTCCTTCAATCCAGAAATTCATTTCTATAACAAATCCCAGCAACTTAGCTAGTAATATGGAATTGAATCCCTGTAACTTAGCAAGTAATGCAGAGTGGATCATAATCTTCTTCTCTCTTCTCTCTGAAAAGTGTCTTTTGAGGAAACGCATCAAGTTTCTCCTTGGATATGACTGGATTTCAGTGAATTGTTTTACACGTCATGACTTGACTTTACTTGATGCGTTAGCCCCAAAGAAAGTTCATGGAAATAGTGTACATGGAAGCCAGATTATATTACCAATAATTAGTGACAATTTGGATGAGCAAAATCAGAAACTTCAAATAAACGTAGGAGACAAGAAGAGAATTTACTTAATACCCCAATCAATGCATGCAGCGTAGAAGTAGTGTAAAGATTATTTAGCATTGAAAGAAAACATTCCGTTTGAAATTGATTGTGAATATCAGTAATTGATTTTACAAGTGTTGTAAGTGTTTTTTTACAATGTTAGATATTGAGTACATGAGGGTGAGCATTTTACACAGGCCTATTTTAGATTCTTGTTATGAGGGTCTGAGCATGTTTTGTAGCTCTTCTCAACTACATAACAGGGGAGTATTGATATTTATGTGGTTCACACAAAGTTTATTAATAGAAATCTGATCTACAATGTATAGCTAGCATGAGCAGCCTAAGGGTTCAAGGTCCATAGTTCATCCATAATGACCTACATCATATATCTATCATACCTTATTGTTCCTTAGTTGTTGTTTTCTTCTATGTCTGAAAGTAGGTCCCTACATGTAGATAAGTCATAGTAATTACCCACGCCGATGAAATCGGCAGGGTTATGTAAAGGGCTCCGTATGTTTGTTTGTTTTTTTTTTTGTTTGTTTGTTTGTTTGTTTGTTTGTTTGTTTGTTTGTGTACAAGATAACAAGAGAACGGGTTAACGGATTTGCACCAAATTTTCAGGGAATGTTCAGAAAGTGACAGGAAAGAATCGATTAGATTTTGGTGATGATTGGTTGACCCCTGCAAATTCTGTGTGACCTTGAACTTTTGACCCTGTAGTAAAGTATAGGAACTTCAGTTCAGAGAGTGACAGGATAGAAACTAGAAAGTTTGATGACCCCAAACTTCGCCTGCCGATGCAGAAATATTTTGGTCAATCAAAACACTCATTACTTCGTCTCACCAAAAATCTATTTCAGGTTTATGAATTTTAGAAGACTTTTAGACCCATTATTAGCTATTTCACTTCAAATCCGCACGAGCCTGCAATGAATATTCAAAGCCAACGTATCCCAGCAACAAGGGATTTTTCGCGCTTGAACTGTACTCTCGTTGCGAAATCGAAAGCGGCTAGGTATACGGTATACGTATAGCCTAGCACGTCTAATTTCTCCTATTTCTTATCTTCTGTGCATTTCTGTTTATTTTCCCCGGTTCTTTCCACTTTGTTGTGGAAGTTTTTGTGATTTATTTTATCCTGGTGGACGTGTAGTACGTGATTTTAATTGTTTTCGGTGAAAATCTGGTGCGTTTGTTCGACGTGAGTGAGTCTATCGCACTCGCGAGTGTTCGCGTGTGTTGATCTGAGTGAGTGGCTGAGTAGCTGTAGTGTACGTACATAACTATACACAGCACTGTCGCGAAGTGCCTGGCTGTAGTACTGAGTGAGTAAGCTCTGTGCCTCGCATGCACGTCATTTTCAAGTCGAGATCCAACTTCTTTTGTCGTCATATTTATTTTATCCAAGCCCGATGAAAAAAACAACAACAACCCGAATTGCAATGTAAAGATAGAACATGAATACATTTACTAACACTGACATGACTGAACCAAGGCCGTACGCAGCGGGGAGGGGGGGGGGGCAGTTGCCCCCCCTGCCCCCCCCCCAGAAATTTCAAAATCATACTTTTTTTAATCGGGTTTTAGACTTCAAGTTATGGGTTCCTTTGAAAGCGATCATCTTGCCCCCCCAGGAAAAAAATTTCTGCGTACGGCCTTGGACTGAACACTGAATACAAATTGCTAACATTTTTTTTCTCACCACGCCACGCTCTCTGACATGTCTAATCAATTACTTTTAGGGGAGGGATGTTTCAATAATAAAATATCTTTTTCAGAAGAATTTTTTCAAGGGTGGGGACACACAAAGCTATGACCTGGATATGGCAAAATTTATTGGGGGGGGGGGGGGGGGGAGAGATGTGCCTCTTGTTATCCCCTTTGAATGGCTACTGCTTACAAAAATAATCGCAACAAAACAAAACCTATTGGGTTAAGGCGTGGGTCTGCCGCCTTTGACGGCCTTTCTAGTTACATTAGTATAATCACTAAATCAAGGTGAATACTTTCCATCGGAACAGGGCAACAGACCTGCCTTGCTATAAAATATGATATAAATATACTGTACAGACAGACAAAGTACAAAACTTTTGTATGGTTTCTTCCAGCAACCCCACACAAAATAGAGGTGCTCTGACATATATGTATGTGTGCTTCAGTGACAATTGCCCTGGGGAGCGTTTTATCAAGTGTTTTGTCAGTGATCTTTACCGACAACTGTTACAAGCTACTGAAATCCTTGCATGTGATTGGCTGAGAGCAAATTTGTCAGTCAAAATTAATGACAAGACACTTGATGAAATGCTCCCCAGGTCTTTATTTCGTCAGAGATATAGGGTTAGGGTTGAAATTGGTTTATATGTTAGGT
Source organism: Heliocidaris erythrogramma (assembly GCA_025617745.1). NCBI lineage: Eukaryota > Metazoa > Echinodermata > Echinoidea > Camarodonta > Echinometridae > Heliocidaris > Heliocidaris erythrogramma. The sequence goes on along the minus strand of CM046866.1, from coordinate 36,969,173 downwards.
TTAATACTGGGGGGGGGGAGGGGGGGGGGGGTACTCATGTATACTGAGTCGGCTGGGGCACCCCCCCAACGTAAAACCTGAGTGCCCCCCCTTCTCCGGGGGGGGGGGGGGGGGGTTTGGAGGAAGGGTTAGGTATAGGGGGAGGGGAGGGGAGTTGAGTACAAGCTCCGATGAGCCAGGATATGTCTGAACTCTGGCCAATGGAAACACTCTCAAAGATGCAGATAGAATGCAGCCAGCCAGCCCTGCATGAGGCATTTATTTGGCAATATTTCATGACTGACTGCTCACAACACAAGGCAAATATTTTCTTCCTCATAAAGGACTGTCTGGGTGAGCTGGATGTCATGTTTATGATTAGTCTAGTCGCATCAGTCGCATCGAGACACATTTACATGTAACTGAATTTTCATTCCGTTAATGCATCAGGTCTAGTCTGGTTGCATCAGAAGTAAAAGTTGTTCAACTAGTCTAAATGATTAATAAAAAAATTATGTCAAAATTGTTGTTGGGGCGCATTTTATCCCTCAGCCTATGTAACAAGCTGCAAACATACACATTTTCTGTTTGAAGTACTGTTGCTTCACAATGTTTGTGGAAGTTTTGTCATAAGAGGCATAACCTTTGATATTACATGTACATGTAGGAATAATACAACTGTAATGTAATTTTCATTTGCATATACACTCTTTACTAAGTCAGGTAAGGGTTTTTGGTACATTGTATGCAACAATGATTGATTTCAAGTGAATTTTATCAGAACACAATACACATTTCTCTCTTTTATAATTCTGAAAGGGGCAGGGGAGGTTGGATGTGATAAAACTTGCTCTTCTTTCTGTGCATTCTGCTAATGAACATTTGGATAAGCAGAGGGAATGAAGACTAGTGATCAGTATTTATGGGAATCAGAGCATTAAAATCATGGCATGTTGAAAAATTGATATATTACTTTGTATATAATTCTGGATGCTATGCTACATGTAGTCGTTTATTAGAGTACTACTTATTTGTGTAAAGTGAGGGAGATTAAAGGGTGGAGAACACTTAATGATCTCCACGATGATAATTTTTCAACAGAAATATTTCATAAAGTTGCAGATATGATAGATTTCACAATATTCTATTCAGTAAAGCCTTAGTAAGCCATCACTTCATGTGCGGGGGAAGAATGAGTTCATCTTTGAAACATGATTCCTTTTAAAGATGAAGTGATAGTCAGGAAGCCTTCGGGTTGCATTATTGATCATACGTCATGCGAGCCTTAGAGTTAATAATCCCTCCGAACAATGACCTGAATTTCAAAAACCTCTGTTTTGGTTTGGAACAGAAAATATTGCATCCAGACGACAAGAGCATGACATGTTTTACAAATCGATTATTGGAACTTTTTTCTTTCCTTTGGATTTGATTAAGATGATTGTGAGTAGATTTTCCATTAATTTCAGCAACATTTGGGGCATGATTTCCATACATATGAAACCAAATATTACTGTTTGAGATTTTGTGGAGATATTTTTATTCATTTTATTTTTTCATTAGATTGTTTGGATGACTAATAATGCTTCCTCTAGACATAATTGAAAATGCATGTATCTAAAAGATGAAATAAAAAACAAAACAACACAAAAGCAAATCAGATCCTATCTGATAGATTTTTGTTTTGATGAAAATTTTGATGCAATTATTTTAGTACGTCTCTTCAGATGCTATATTTTTTGTCTCATTTCTTCTCTTCCATAACCCGTAAGTTTCCAATCACACAGTAGTTTTGTTTTGTTCCCTATTTTTTTGTCACACTTTTACAGCCATCAGATATGCTCTGCTATTGAACACTATTGTTTTGTCAATGTAATATTTTAGTTTCTTAACTTTTGTTCAATCCTTCTTTTCATTCATATTACAAACACTTTGAATATATAACAGCTCTCATTTTTATTACTATATAATAAAAGATATCCACGTCACCTTTGTACTGTTTATCTTTTCTCTTGACAATGTGCAGAGGAGGACTTGTTTTGATGAAATGTCTTGGAAAGGATTCAAGTATCAAAATCTTATATTTCCATAAAAATGGAAATTTATCCCCAGGCTCTATAGGGATTCTTGAAGTATTGATTTTAAGATTAACATGATGCTCGATGGCTATTGATGAATGGAGCTGCAAAGCTGGTGGGAGGGGCTTTGTGGGTGGTTAATCCTGACTCTAGAACGGGATCATATCATTACTCCATAATGGATGAGTATTATATTATCATTAGAGGCTGATCCTTGGCACGCTGTGCATGTGTATTCGCAAGCATTTACTTGCATTATCGAATCCTTGATCATCTGTGCATTGTGGAGTTGGATCATTGCATTGGTTATAAGATGAAGGTCTACATGATCACTGCAGTCATTGCTTTCAAGATATTTCAACTCTTAAAAGCTACGTGTATATTCAAGCCATTCAATTATCATAAATGAAATTAATCTTCGAGATTGAAATAGTGAGTTTAAATTTCTGCTTTAAATATCTTCCATGGAAGCAGTCTTCTTGATGTATTTCCTTGTTTCTTTTTCAGAGATAAAAAATAGGATTAGCCTCATATGGCACGGAAGGGTAGAAGTACATGTAGCATTGTCATCAAGTTTTAGAGTGATATTTCACTTGCATCCATCCTGGTCGGTACTTGATACGTGACAAGTTGTTTATTAATTCACGGGTCATTTGGATTGATATCAATCATGTAGACAATGTGGGCACCATCTCCATTCACTTTACGAGTATTTCTTGGCGTGCATCTATTTTAGGTTAAAGCGTATTCACTAAAAAGCTTTTTATTGTTCAGTTTCTAGGTATCGGCACAGTTTGATCTGTTAATCCGACAACAGACATGTATGTACATGCATGGGACCATGATGCATTATCAAGGGTTGGAATTTATACTTATGTTTTGAACAAGCAATAGTCATGGGTGAATGGAGTCATAATATTGAAATAATATCACTGATTATTAAGTAAGGAGATCAAGAATTGGGTTATAAAGGTCATTATACATGATACATGTATGTTACATACATTTCTATGGAGTTAGATCTGTCATTGTTCTAGTCTGGGAATCATTTTATGTCCAGTATCGCTCTGCAAATGGGCATATGGAAAGTCATCATTTTAGATTGCCCCGTCTCGCCGGGGCATTCCGCCAATGTGCAATTTAAAGTCTGCTGCTGGGAAGATCAGAAACGTTAGGCCAGATTTGTGCCTTCTTTTATTGATTACGATATTGCATCCAAAACGTGATGTGTGGGGAGAGATGTCCTCCATTCTTTATCGCAGGATGCTTGCAGCTTCAACTGCCTTCTATCCAAAGATCTCATGGATTTTGAATTGTATCGTGTCTCTCATCGGAAGAGTACAATGGATTTCCCTTTCCTTGTGTGATCAGTTAACTTTGGAGATCAGGCTTAGAGTTAAAGGGAGGGGCTGTAATCGATATGAGCATTGCTTTACAAGTCGATTTTAAATTCTCTGAATGTATTCTTAGCTGTGCAGTGTATGTTGTGTACTCTATTTCAGTGCTCTGAAATATCGGTGCTTATGACCTGGCTGTAGTGCTTTGGGCAGCATGACCAAAGACGTAAAATATAGTACAACTAGTTGTTATCAATAATTAGTTATTAACCCCTACCATGCCGTGGGCGGCAAATCCCGCCCAAATGTTGGAGTGTTGAACATTATGCTTAGGCTCAGAACAGCTTGAAAATGTTTCCTCATTCAAAAACCGGTGACTTCAATATAATGTTTATTCCTATGGAATATATATTTGCCCAGTTTGCTCAAGAAAAACCCAATTGAAAATTAGTATCTGACTCTTGAAAGTTCATTTTTGGCAATTGCTCAAAAATCAGGTGGCATGGAAGGGGTTAATACAAATTTTCATGATTATCCAAGTGGAGGTGGGGGGGTGGGGGGGGGGGGGTCTGTATCCAGGTTTGGGATACATGCTGATTGCTCTGATATTCCCAGCTCCCAAACCTGTTGTGTACATGTATGTGGATTAAATAGGATTCTATCGAAGTGAAAATGACTCTGGAATTAACAATGATGGAAAAACTAAACGATTTAATGTTAAAATAAACAACCTCATGCTGTCAGCTAATGAACTACATGGAATTGGCTAGAGGAAGGGCATTATCATTATACAATGCTGTGTGAAGCTGCACAAGGTCACAATTTTCAATGCCTGTTTAAACAATATTAATATGGCTTGTTTCACTCGATTTGTATGTTAAAGAGAAGGTTGAGAACTGGGAAAGGTGAAAAATAATTTGTGAGCTTTCTCATTTTCTTTATGTCAGTGTGGAAGATTGTTGTAGCAGAAATGTCCCCAGCAAAGGATCGCTCTTCAGATGCCCTTACATTCAAAATATGACAAGAAACAGCTGAAATGTTTAGGCTGAACATGTGTGTGTAGTCCCATACATGTTTTCTGTGTGCAGTGCATGTGACTCACAGCAGGATTGAGTCAATTTCTTATCATTTTGGTAATTCCAAAACATTACAGCATACACCAATTCTTATGTGTATGTAATCAGCCTTTCCCAGTTGTTTTGAGACAGTTTCTTGTGCAATGTAATTGCATGACCAGAACTCAACTTTATCTTTCAAGTTGAACCCAGTATTTTGATTGAGAATCTATGATGAGAAGTTATCCACACTGATGTGAAGGACTATCTAAAAGAAGCCTATTTCTATCTATTATTATATTTGCACAAATAAAGCTCAAAAGATTATTTTCTCAGCAAGCCAATTGTCTTGTATTCCAAAATATACCAGCAAAGCTGTGATTTGTCTGTGAATTGCAAATCGTTTTGATAATCTGTATATTTTGGGGTATTTCACTGTGGGTTTTTAAAGCCCACAAAGATCAAATTTCAGCTTTGGTCATTTAAGGAACATGAACTAATTAGCTGTGGGCACTTTTCAAATTACAGCAAATGGATTGTCCCCCCAAAAAGGAAAATTTTGAGGTTATTTTTGGTCTTTCATTCCAAAATTTTCGTTCAAAAATTTTCGTTCAAAAGATCTCATGCATTCAAATTATTCCCACTACTACCAATGCCCAACATTTTCACTGTAGTGTTGGGAGTGAAATTCAATGACAGAAAAGTAAGGATGAGGTTAATTTTAATGTGCAACCTCCCATGTTATTACAGTTCATTTAGCCAACAAACATGAAGTAATTGTAACTCTTTAGACTATTATCCTTCACCAAGTAATTGAGAGATAGAAAGGGTAAGGTCATTAACAAACATGAGCTGTATGATGCCGAAGGTCGCACTGATCTGTCATGACTGTACTACAAATTATACAGTTGGAGACATATTATATTCAGTAGGGAAGTTCAATAACACAGCGTTAAAGGAACTTCTAATGTCATGAAATCATGAATAATGCAAATAATATTTTGAGAGATGACATCACAATCATGTGTACAATCAGGTAATTATATATTAGTTTTTAGTTGACTCTCAACTTTCAGAATTTTCTTACTGTTGTTTAATATATTCTCAAATTTTCACAAATTTGTTGCTGTAATTGTTCTTATTTGAAAAGCAGCTTATTGGTATATAGAGTAGAAGTGGATTTTTTTTTTCATCAATCAAGGAGTTATAAACTTGATTGCTAATATGATAGTTGTACAGGAAAGATTATCATGATTATGATGTGGCTGCAATGCATGTGGTTTCCACTGCAGTACTTGTAGCAGGAAATGTGTTGTTAGTAGTATGTCCATCTTTGACCCTAGAAGGAGAATGACCTTGCCCCTGTTGTGACTGATAATGGGAATTATTGAGAAGGCCTGTCCCCACTCATTTTTCTTTGACAGAATGATGGTAGGGTTTGGTTTACACTGGGTTTTACTGGTCTGCTGTGATAGGTATACATGTATTTTGCACAAATGATGTGAATTGGTTTTTGTGATGAATTATAAACAGTGCTCTTTCATAAAATTCCAGTTTTTCTTAAATAACATTCACAGTTTCATATTTTCATGCAAAATATCCAGACAAATATAAGGTCTGTTTCCTCCTTGTAACAACTTCAAAATATCACAAATATAGCCAACCATAAAAATAACATTAATGAAATCTTACAATCATAGATAACCGAGGGAGAGACAAGGGGCGGGGCGCAGGGAAGTCGCATATACAGTGATTGATATATACATGGACAAATGTATATGTACATTATATTGTTTGTACAGAGATAGGGGAAATGTACATTATATTGTTTTTTGTTCAAGATAAAGAGTATTTGGGGTAGTAAGAAGCAGAAAGTTGAAAAGTGGTAGATACAGAGAGAGAGAGAGACAGAGAGATAGTGTGCATTTGAGGATGGGTGTGTGTGGGGGGGGGGGGGGGGGTGGATTATGAAGAAGAAAAAGAGAGGGAGAGAGAGAGAGAGAGAGAGATAAACGGGTAATCCAGAACACATACATATTATTTACATTGTCTATTTGTATCCTGAGCATACATGAACTGTGTGTTACCTTCTCTTTCTGGGTTAGTGGTTTGAGATTTGATTGCCTTACGGAGTTGTGGTTGTTTGAAAAGGAAGGGTCCTGAAAAACAAGCTACATGTATCTGGGTTTCTTTCTCCAGCAGCATCAACAATTCCTTTACTAGTTTTGGCTTTTCCTCTCAGCTTTCTTCATAGTTATCTTCATATAACATCATATTATGATTACTATACATGTATTTTTTATGTTTTAATAGCCATACATGTGGCCTCTATATTTATATTTGATATGGTACAGTGGTAGTAAAACAGGTGAAATTTGTGTGTTCAAGGAGCAGGAGTAGAAGGCTTGTTGTTTACAAAGCATACCTGCCAACTCTTACGATTTGGGCGTAATTATTACGATTTTTTATTCTATATTACTCCTTACGATTTTGTATCACAAAATTACGATTTTCTGAATAATGTATAGTTGTGCGAACTTATACTACGTAGATACCCTACAACTACCTTATCTTGTCTATGTGCACTGTTTATGCTTACATGTACAAGGTATACGAAGCATGGGCGTGAGAACAAACAGTGTACATTGACAAGATAATGTACTGTGCAGTGAGTCCATGTTATGCATGATGGCAGTGCACGATTGTGGTATCGCGAGATCGGGAAATCACATCCCCTAATAACCGTCATTTGTCCTCTGAGAACTGATTCTAAATTTCACAAATGAGTCCAAATGGAATATCATCGCTATTTTTCATGATTCAGGTGAGAGAGAATGTCTAACTTGTTCGTAAATTTGTTGAAATGCTCTCTTGAAAAATCCCTGCTGGAATTCACTTTCCAGCAGGAATGGGAGACGTTCTTCCCCAGCACCAGCGGCCTAGATTATTGGTAGTGTGGTGGGTACATTGCGTGGACATCGTGAATCGTTCTTCATGACCAGGTTTTTGTGGTTTGTTTTCTACTCTTTAACTTTATCATGGGGTGTTTGAATTTAGCTGTGGTTGACTACATACGATCAGGGAATTCCTGGAATGTTAAAGAATTAAGATAAAGTAATTTTCCTTCAAAAAAAAAAAATGGTTCCTGGTTTTGAATTTGAGTTTAGATCTTACTTTCTTAGTTCTTACTCAGAACTTCAGAAGACTCGAAGATAAGGCAACTGGGTAAGGTGATTTGCATGTGGTGTGGTAAAAAGCAGATCAATTGGCTAAAATATTAAGTTAATCATGTCAATATTTCTTTAAAATGTAAGATTGAAATTTTAATTGAATTGAATTGAAAATTGAATGTACTGTAGATTTATGATTTTAGCCCTCTAAAGAACAAGAAAACGTACCAGCTTCAGAGCTTCGTTCCCTGAACCCTCAAAAGGGGCTTTGCCCCTTAACCCCATCAGGGGCCCTTTTTGGGGGCCCTTTTTGGGGGATCAAATAAGTGTCAAAAATTGCTTTTAAAGTAAAGGAAATAGGATTTTCATTCAGACCTGCAAATTATTCCCTACCATTCTAGCTTTTTTCATATCTAACAAAAAAAATGAATAATTATTTTTGTAATATTAGGGTTCAAAAACGCGGTAAATGGTTTCAAAATAAGGCTGAGATTGCATCTGGGAGCATCTAGAACTCCAGAGCTTCCCGGGCCCTAAGGCGGGCCCTGGACCCCGGCCAGAAGGGACTTCGCGCTCGTCATGTGCGCTTTGCGCACATTATGTCCCCCCCCCCACAAATAAATATTACTCTTTTTGGTCCTCAAAGGTTGGCAGGTATGACAAAGTCGTTATATTCATAATAAAAAATCAGATTGTGATTACCATTATATGTTTTTTTCATTATTGTTAAAAGCCATACGTATGGCTGCTCTATTTCCAAATGTCCATGAAAACTGGTTGATTATGTGTGTTCTTGGAGCTAAAACTTAAACCCCTGGTACACCGTTATACCTACCTGACACCAGTCTTGGTTAGGGTTAGGGTTAGTGCCCCAAGACTAGTTTCCAAAAAGCTGACCCAAATTTTTTTATCCCTGTTACACCAAAATCATAAGGAGTCTCAGGGTCCCCTGAGACTGTTTTTTTTTTTTTTTTTAATATGCACTAACTTACGCAAAGCTACCCGAGACATGTTTCGACTTAGACTTTTTCTGTTTGCGGACATTGTGGGCGTTGGCGGACTGTATTTAGCACGCGCTGTGTTTGCGATGATGCAATCATTCTACACGTGCTGCCAGCGCACAACCAGTCTGGGGTAGGTTAGCGTTTACACCGGATCTTAAGGAGTCTCGAGGCGCCCCCGAACCAGTCTCGGAGCACATCGCTAGGTAGTCTGAGACTGGTTTGCTCAGAAGTGGTCTTGGGTAGGTTTCGTGCTTTTACACCGGATTTGAAACCTACCCAAGACCAGTCTCGGGGCACCTTGGAACTCCTAAGGATTCCGGTGTAACAGGGGTTTAAGTCTTTTTAGTATTTACAAAATCATATTCTGTCATGTTCTGGCTTATGCATTCAATCGGTAAATTTTATTCTTAACAGACAAATATAATTTTTAAGATCCCATATGCACAACACACATTATATAGTTTTTCTCCAATACCACAAAATGTTATATCTAACATACATGTAATGTACAATTCGTCATTGGTTTCATGAACTGACGTACGTGCATAGGTTTAAGTACAGGAGTTACGTCAGTTTGCGAAACCAGCGACAAACTTTTCTGGAGCAGAGGGTTCCTCTCCTCTTCTCCTTTCGTTTTTTTTTTGTTTTTTTTTAAATGCTGGTTGCCTGTACTATACCTATACAAGCAAGATTTACAAGTATTTTTTTTCATTGAACATATTCAGTTTGGTGTGATTTACCTTTTAGGTACATTTGTGTGGTCCTTAAATCCTTCCTGTCTGGCTTCTGAATGAACTTGGGTCTTAATCCCTTCTTTGCATTGCATGCTCTCATCTGGAAAGAGAATTTGAATGCCTATGAATATGATTCTAGAATAATTGAGAGATTTACTTGTCGGGTTTAGTGAGATTTATCTGGGTTGATGTACTAAGACCTGACTGTACATTTAGCTAATGTAAAGTTCTTTCTTCTCGGGAGCTCCATTTCCAGGGGATGATTTGAATATATTTCAAAATGCTCTCTCCGGAGCTCTTTTTGTGAACTTTGCAAAGTGAAATCACTCTCCACTAACTTCCACTAACTTCCATTGATGCCTTGTAGCTCTTTGTTCATTCACACCATTTCCAGTTTGCATAGAGTGCCAACGAGTGCTCATTGTCTTTGTTATTTCATTTTAACATCTTTATTGCGTGTCATACTTTCAATTTTTTCAGGAGGATGCTATAGACATTACCATTCTTTTTCACATACATGTATATGTACTTCCATGTACATCCGTTGCACGACACATCCTGGACTTCTGTACTCATTCATGAGGTTAGATTCAGGGAAAAGTACCATGAGCTTTTAAAAACTTGTGATTTTGTAATTATTCTAACATTAATGAGTGAATAATTGACTTCTACAGGTTTTGTATTACACTTTGAGAAATTATCTGGTACATGCTTCCTGCCTTTCTACTAAGAAATGTGGGAAGTTGAAGATAGGGTTACAAAGACTGAAATAAATGCTTTGGTTTATCCTGGTTTTTGAGACTTTCAAAGTTCTTTGTTCATTGTAGCACACTAAAAGCTTTTATGAAGGCTGGAGCCAATAGCTGCAAAACTTACTTGATTTTACAGGAATATGTGATTTTAATGACCTCTCTATGAAGCATGTACACAGCTCTGAATTGTTAATAAAACATTAAAGCAACTTCATTGTAGTTAGATCATACATGTATGCAACCATATTCTTGCTGGTCTGCAAATTACATTTACTTGAAGTAGATACATTTTGAGGCCTATGTGTTGACCTACATAGTAGCAATAGTTTGGCTAAGCCTACATGTAAGGCCTTATTTCAGCAAATCATAGTTAACAAGTTTCTGAATCATACATGTATATTTTCCAATGGTCAAAGGATTCATCTCCAACTTTCTGGATATTCCTGTCAATTTCATGTCAGCTTGGAAATCATCAGTTACTTCACACCTCACTTGTGCTTGCCAGCCACCCATACTGGTTAAAAACTGTAAATCCTATTGACCCCAGCCAGATAAAGGTCACTGAACTCTATATGACCTTATTGACCTCCAGACCCAGTCTGCATAGCACCTGGCAAGGGCAGTGTGCTTGCAACAACACAAGGTACATGTAGTCTTGAAAGTTGTACTGTTCTTTATATGCCTAGACTCTGACTACCTAAAACATGAATAATTGATCATATAAAATTTGGTCAGTCCAAAAGCATGGTTTGGACAACAGACTAGTACAGCTATATAGGACATACATGTACTAAAGCTTTATCTTATAAATGTACATGTATTCAACAGTGATCAATCTAAAATAGATTTTGTGAAAGTATCAGCTATAGTCTGTTTTTACAGACTAGTGCACTCTTACTTGAGAATGGACAAATAATCCAGGAGGTTTACTTGCTGATTATGTAATACCAACTTGATATCTTTAGTGATTCAAAGGGTACCTTTATACATATTGATCTGCCATTTTGAAAACGAGTAACACAACAGCACATGGTGTTCAATGGATAGTATCTACAGCACCATGCATAACATGGCATGTGTGCTTCAGCCATTGGTTCCCGGCTGTGGTAAATATGTCTCTTGTTATTGCGGTTACATCCATTGTCATACACAGTACCTGTTATCTTGTATAATGTATTGTCTATTATTATATGTATGAAGGGTTTTCAGGTGACCAAAATTATTTTGCACATCTCTGGTTTGCGCAAAAGTACCCGGATAACCGTGCAATTTTAAAACAATATCTAATCGTTTGTGTAACTGTAAAAGTACCCGGATGACGTGCAATATATTTCTATATCTCATGGTTTGGGCTGCTCGTCACGCGTAAAACAGTGCATATGCAAAGGTTAAGAGTGACTTAAGACAATGGATGTACATGTATACATGCGCACAGCCCTTGCAAGATTTGTACATGTTTCATGTTGAAGTCGATACAAAACATAACGATATGTTATCTTGAAAATTGTCATATAATTAATAATAATATTGAATGGCTTTTCTTTCGTGGGACACAAGGGTATATCGCACTCGCTTTGAAGATATTTCACTCGTTGTGCCGACTCATGAAATATGTTCATCAGCTCATGCGATATACCCTTGTATCCCACTCAATTATATAAATGCTCTGTTCTGTTGAATAATTTAACAGCAATGCCTGCCAATATATCACTGTACATGCATAGTCCTAAGTTAATGAATAAGGCCTTAGAAAGCCCTAGTCATTGAGTGGTTCATGTGAAATATTAGGAGTGGTATTCATTAAAGACTGTTATCTTTATCTTTGATGCAGGCAGAAAGCAGAGTCATTGTGAATCTATCATTAACTCTGTATGAACCTACCCCAGTTGCCACTGTTCCCAATAGACTTATTTCCACCACACGCGTGAGCTGTGGTCATATCATGTAGTATCATGTAATGAAGAAGTTGTATATATATATGCTTGAGAAATAATGCATGAACTAAACAAATGATTCACTGTATGCCTGCCTGCTCGCTCATGAAGAAATTGCTGAATTTTTATTTGTGATGCAAAAAGAAGAAGAGTAGACAAAATAAGTTGCCATACATCCATTTGCATGTACATTAGACTGCAAGCCTACATGTACATGTACATTGAAGTATTATGACAAAAATACTGTTTCTTGCAAAATGGGTGTAAATGAAAGGAGTATCTGCAGCTATAGGATACTTTATTAAATGGTTTTTAAGTTTAAAAATGTAAGAATTACATGTACCCATCATAATACATGTAAGAAATTGACAATTGATAATATAAACATAGAGACAAAGAAAAATTAGATTATTTGGAATTCAGAAAGTTAAATTGAATCATCTAAGATATGCTGCTAAAAGAAACACTGTTTTATCTTTTCAGCATGGGAAGTGAATATTAATACACTGTATTATTCAGTGAATATTATACATGTAATCTTATTTCTATAAAATTACATTTAATGCAAAGGCTATAGGTTTTGCTTGCTAAACTGGGCATATATGGTTAAAATTTACTCTGGCGTCTTGCTCAGTTTGTTTGCCGCAAGCAAGCACACATGCATATATACATTGATGTATATATTGAGATAACATTACTTGAGAGTGTGAACGGCTATATTCAGCTCCTCTACTACTACTTCTGTCTGTGGTTATGGTGTGGGCGCTTCCCTTTGCTATATCTATCCACAAATGCCACACAGGAAAGTATCAATTGTGGCCACATTAGCACCTTAACTGCCCCAGTCAATTTATAACCAAAGTTTCATATTCTGTTGATATCTATCTTGATTGCTGTAACCACAAAATGATTAATGTCTTGTTTTTAATATTGGTTTAAGTTAAAGGGATGACCTTTTTACCATAATAGTTTTGATACGGCTGTTTCCTTTTGCATATCAAATTTACATTTGTTGAGGATCAGTTCATATTCAATGTTCGCATTATGCATACGAAAAGATCATTAAGCTAAGAGAATATTTTTGAGCATTTAAAGAATTTTAAAAATCAGATTAGATCATTAGAATTCAATTGACATTTTGATTAGTGTTACCATCCATCATCATGCAATTATTTTCAAAGAACTATTTTATTTCTTTTATGTAGGTAGCTCAATATTTTATATTTTTCCTGATTTTCTTTATTACGATGGCATTTTACACTACCCTGATACAGCTTGATGTTCAAATCACACTAGATTTTTATGCTGCATACATGTATATCCACATACATTATACACACAAATATGCATGAAGTCCCAGCCCTCATTAGGCATGCAATCATAATTATGCCGACATGGAGCATTGACTTCCGTTCTGGATGCAGGCGGCATCTGTGAATGAAAGTATGCGCAGTCGTGCTGCAACGACAGCGGAGAGAGAGACCAGGATCAGGCGGGAATCGTTTTAGCAAAATTGAATCAGGAGGACGTGTGTCAGGCTTTGTCTAGTAGCAATGTTATTAGAGTATTAATTTACTGGGGAGTAGAGAAAGGAGAACTGTACTGTGGTGAATGGGATGAGCTTGCGACAGGCAATATCTATTGATTGAGATTTATGGTCTGGGGGGCTTAGTTTGTAGGTTTGAGGATTAGTAGAATAGCAACCATTAAGGTCATTTTTTTTGTATGCACATGTAATTAAATCCCCAAAATTGGGCCAAATATGCCAAAGGTAAGTGTTATTAGTTGAATTTTGAAAAGGAAATTTCCGCTTTTGTAAATGTATGTATATACACATAGGCATTTGAAATTATGATTAATTAGTTTGGTGTACGTGTTGTTCTGAGAACAGATTGAGTTATAAAGGCTATAAAAGTGAGAGAGAGAGAGAGAGAGAGAGGAAAAGAGAAAGAGGAAAAAGGAAAGAGATATGAAAAATGAAAGTTTTACCCATTGTGTTGTAATGACCTAATTTGGCACTTTATTGAACGGAAAGTGCTCATGAAAGTTGGAATTGTTATACATGTAGATTACAACAAATTACAGCTCAGTTCATAGAATTTTACTCTCGTCTCATGTGACATTCTCCCAGAACAAAGGCATTTCCGATGAGAGAAAAAAAACTAATTATTTCCTGCTGTATATGAAGATATCAGCGATTATTTCAATAGGGAACAAATCTCTCGACAGACAGATTTTCAGGATTTTCATTCAACTCCATCAAGGCTGCTTTCATTGATCTGCTTACATTTTCAGATTGTCTTGAAAGTAGTAGTGCTACATATAATTGCCATATTTACTAAAATGAACTGAATTATTTTAATTATCTTTCTTCTTCTTTCTTCTTCTTCTTCTTCTTCTTCTTCTTCTTCCTCATCATCTCCTTCTTCCTCTTCTTCTTCTCCCTCCTACCTTCTTCTCCTTCTTCTTCCTCAACAACTTCAATGTCTTCTTTGTCATCAAAGAAGTACCACTTGCGAGTATAATGCTTCAAAGCTTTTTGAGATGTAAATGAAATTAGAATTTAAAAACTTCAAATGTGAAATGTGGAGAGCGATTAAGCTTTGGAAGGCTACTGGGCCCTGTTTCATAAAACTTATCAGTAAAAACTGCCATATTTCTGTGACAACTGTGCTCTCACCCAATCAGATGCAGGGATTTCAGTAGCTTATAACAGTTATTGCAACTTGTTATTGATAACAAGTTTTATGAAACAGGGCCCCGAAGATCCCTCAGTATCTCAAAAGGGCCGTGGATAAGGTCTTATATTTCAAAGAAAATCCAAACAAATCTGTGGTGAATATGGATAAGTATAAATTTGAACTATGTAAAAGACAACGTGCGAGTTAGGATTTGAAGAAGAAAATTAAGCCCCAATTAATGAACACCTTGAGCAGTGATTCATGGAAAAGTGGTACCAATAGTTGCGCTTTCCATAGCTACAAGCATGCTTTTGTGAATAGTAATATATCTAAATCAAACAACAAATTATATACCACCTTGAATTTTCTTGGAAATTATCTAGAAATGTTGCCTTTGATAGTGAAAGCAGTTGCTACAAAACTCTGGAAATGAATGTTATCAGGATTGAAGATTTGAGGAAGTGAAAATGAATCTTTTGTCACTACGTATGCTAAATGGTTCAGCAGGAGGAAATAGATTATACTCAAGGAAGTTCGATATGAAACATGACCTTGCTAGAGAAGTACAAATCCTGTATCAGTGAATATTTTTTGGGTTCATTCTTTGGAATGGTAAAGAGGAGTACAAAATATGCAGCAATATATTCATTACAGTATGGATCAACAGTATTGATTTGGGGGGCAGTTTACTGACAAGTTTTCCAAATTATTATGTATTTACTAATGCATTTATACTTAGAATACTCATTATTTCATGCTACTAAATGCTTGGTGCTACTTAAGCAAAAAAGTTTGACAGTTCCCAGAAGCAAAAGAAGACGAGACAGTTTCATAATACCAAATACATGTATGTCATTTCCTTTTGTAATTACTATCAAATCTGTTTGTAATTTCTTTATATTTTTATATTACTGATAATAAATTTATACTTAATAGGATATTTGGTTGTTCTATTTTATAGAATATATTCATTGTAATTCTGTATTTACGCTATGATTGTAGTATGAGTTCATGTACAGACGGTCAAACCTAATTAAGTATGTATTTTCACCCAACGTATGTCATTTGCCAATAGAATATGCAAAAGCTTTTCAAGTTTGATTTCGTTGAAATTCAACGTCGGCAAGAAATCTCTTCTGCCGATCTTGAATATATTCAAACAGTCTAAAGATTTCTTTAGTTTTACTTTTTCTCATTTCTCCCACTATTTTCCAATTCATATTGAGCTTTCCTCTGGCAAAAGTATACACAGAAATGGAGAGTGATTTTCGCTCTGGAAAATCACCTCCTAGGAAATCTAATTTTCTACAAGCAATCTAGAGATTTATTGAACAAAAATGAAGAAATACAGAGTAAAAATTATGCCAGGCATTACCTTGGGCTTGTAAGAAAGCATGAGGGATTGTAGTGTTTAATGGGAAATTTGTTTAATGATGAATATCAACCATTCTTTGGCAGAATGATTGATGGGGAAGCTGTATTTAATGGAAATGATGAGGGTATTTAAATCAAATATCTTTTGAAAGGTGGCTGAGCTCTGATAAGCACATGAAAAAAAAGGATGCATATTGTCTTGTGTTTAAAGTATGTTGGGGTCATAAAACCTGAAATTATACTCTTACATTGAAATGAACTCATTGCTTTTATTCACAGGTTTATGGAATTTTTTTTTTTAATTTGTCTTGTGTGTTTTATTTGTAATATTTCAGGCAATATGAAATCGGTCCTTCTATTATATGCAACAAAAGATAAAAAGCTATTTTTACAAATGCCCTTTCTGGTCAGCATGAAAATTTGATAAAAATGTGTCAACAATTTGGAAAAAAGGTTATTTTGATATTTGTATTTTGTATTTTTTCAACATATCTGACAGGCAAGTGAAATTGGCATTCTATAAAGTGCTGTAGAGTCCAAGATGGGGAGAATGGAAGTGGGGGGGGGGGGGGGGGGGGTCATATTCCTGCATAATATTCCTTATACTCTTATTTCGCTGTACTCTATCTATATGTCACCACTTTATTTAAGGTACACCTACATGTAGAGGTCCTTTCAGTACATCCTGAGTTAACCAGCTATCTTGATGGAATGGCCAGCCTTTGAGCTGAGCACAGGAAATTTGTATGGTTATATTTGGGATTGAAGTGAGGAAGGAAAAGGATCAAGGACCCGTCAGTGCAGTCTAAAATGGAAACACCACTTTTAACCTGGAGGAATGTAGTGGAAGGAATGTAACTTGTGAATAATTGTAAAAGCAGTGTATGAGGGGGTGATTTGTAGGAGGCTGTTTGAAGTTTTTAAAGCAAAAAACACAGTTCCTCAGGGGTATTCCCTTTTCTTTTCTCTTTTTTTATGGGGGGGGGGGGGGGTCGAGATGGAAGAGGGAGGGGGTATATAATGGAGCTGTAAAAAATGACCCCTCTTCTTCTGTGTAATTGTTCACAATTGGATATAGATTAATTGATCTGTTGAGAGACAGAAAATTGCTCGCACAAATTTCAGAATTCAAAAATCGGAGATGGGGCAGGGGGAAAGCATACTCCGGCTGGAGAGCAAATTACAAATATCTTACCCAGTACTCAATTATTGACATTTTTATGCCTCCGCCCACCGAAGGTGGTGCCGGAGGCATTATGTTTCGGGGTGGGATTGTCCGTCCGTCTGTCCAGCTTTCTCGTTCTTGTGATAACTCAAGAACCACATGAGGTATGAACTTCAAACTTGGTGCTAGTATGTATCGCCATAAGAAGACGATCTGATTAGATTTTGGGGTACGTAGGTCAAAGGTCAAAGGTCACCTTGGTCAATTTCTGAAATTGCAGGTGTTAGCCTCGTTCTGGCGATAACTCAAGAACCATTTGAGGTATGAACTTCAAACTTGGTGCTAGTATGTATCACCATAGGAAGACGATCTGATCAGATTTTGGGATACGTAGGTCAAAGGTCATAGAGGTCAATTCCGAAATTGCAGGTTTTAGCTTTGTTAATGTGATATCTCAAGAACCATTTTATTCATTAACTTCAAACGTGGAACTAATATGTATCTCCATAGTGAGACGAACTGATTAGATTTTTGTTCACGTAGGTCAAAGGTGACAGGTCATAAAGGTCATTATACAAGTGCAAGTGAAATTAATGTATTTTTACCTTTGTTATCACCATATCTCAACTATTTTGTATTCATGACCAGTGGGTTATAAGGTGTAAGGTCAAATGTCAAAGAGGTCAATTAACATGGATGAGGTTTTTTCTTCTGGTTATCACAATATCTCAAGAACAGTTTGAGCCATCAAATGAATTTATGGAGGGGCATATAGGAGACGCAGTCGCATTCATCTTGTTTACATGTAATAAGGGCTATGATATTCTATTTTCTTTCAGTATAAACAAACCTCAGAGACTTAAAATGGTAACTGTAATAGTTCGACAGCCTCTTTATATGAATAGGATAAATGAGATTCCAAAGCATTTGTAACAAAGATTGATACGATATGATTACACTATTACTATTACAAGCAAGTAATTGAAAAAAATCCAAGAAATTAGATATCATTGGTCATTATGCGGTTGCAGGAGAGATCTAGAAATACTTATGGCCAAGCCACACCTTTCCAGCCCCATCCATCTTCTTTTGTCCAAGGTAAAAGAAAGAAATTCCCAACATTTCTGCACTGACCACATTGGGGAATGGCAAACTTTCGTTTTCCATTTGGGGCATCCATAGTTTGCTCTTTACTGCGGGTGCATACATGTATCTGTGTGTCCTCAGAGGCTCAGGTATGGTGGAGACCATGCTAACCACAGAGATTCCGAACAATTAGTTTTATGTGGTAAGAAATGCATGGCTGTGAAGAGTTTCTTTGTTGAAGCATGGATCTACATGAAGATATATAAAAGTAGTAAGTGATGTACGGTAGTAGCATCAGTGAGGTCTACATGTATGTAGACAAATTTGCCAAACATTTCAATTTTAATTTTGGAACAACTGCAATTTATTTTTATTTGGTTATTCTTTGTCAACAAAGCCAATAATCATGCGAGAAATATATATATTTGATGAATTATAAAAAACAACCCCCCCCCCAAAAAAAAACCCAGTATAGACTATGTAATTGTTCTACAGTCAAACCTGTCTTAGCGGCCACCTGTCTATAGCGGCCACCTGCTTATAGCGGCCACCAACAAATCCCCCGCAGGAAATTACTGTGTTGTAGACCCTGCATATAGCGGTCACCTGCCTAACGCGGCCAGCGGCCACCCATTATGTATCCCTCGGACAATATCTGACCGCGTATAGCGGCCACTAATATCGAGTCGAGCCGTAGCTTCATGCACAAAAAAGTAGTTTTTGCCATAGGCGCGATGTGTTTACCGAGTCCTAGCTCAGTCACACTCTCACACAAACGTCGTGAATAGATTCTACAATGGCCATGAAGATCTAATACATGTAGTTTCACCACATTGCCGACTAATTAGAGATTAAAAGTCTTTTTAGTAAGAATTAAGCACTAGTATTGTTCGTTTACGTAATCTTCGCACCATCCAGCTGCAATCCCCTGCACTTTAGTTGTATTGTTCTCCTAAGCTATCGCGGTCGGCATTGCATTGATATTGATCGCCATTGCGCAATAGCACAGGCTCGTACACTTCAATATAATTTTTTATTTTTAAAAGATTTATAAAAAAAAAGAATTTAAAGCGTTAAAACTTTTGAAAAAAAATAATTAAGGAGTGATTTTTTTAGAAAGTGAAAATACTAAAATACTACCCAAGTATTATTTTTTTTAAAGATCAATAATAACGATTTCATGTACGAGAGATTGTCCTGCTGAAAAACGGCGTGAAAACTCGACTCGGATCGTCCACCGGCGATCCAGGCCATTGTCGACGTTCGCACTTTCGACGAATGCAAGCGAGCACCTTCTATCGCCTGTTCTCAAAAACAGTTTAAACTTCTTTTAAACCATTCAAAAGGCAAATATTTATTGAATGAAAATTGATTGCACGATTTTATTCAAAAGATAAACTTATTATTGTAATTTTTTGACAGGAAGCAAAAGCATGATTAGACATCGTTTTTAGACTATAAAAATCAAGAACAGCAGTCTACCGCGGGTGGTACGTACGTGGTAATTTGAGGGAAAATTCATTTTACACAGATTGCTCGTATATCTATTGTTTTTCTCATTTATTGACAACAAAGCATATTATTTTAGCATTTATATATCATATGACATGTTATACGTCAAATATGTTGATCTATAGCTTGTTTTCCTAAGTGATATATATGGATACATGTAGGCCTACACTAGAAGTGATTTTGCGTTTATGTGCAAAAATTAAAAATGGCCGCCGACCTGTCTATAGCGGCCACCTGTCTATAGCGGCCACTTTTTCCGTTTCCCTTTGGTGGCCGCTATAGACAGGTTTGACTGTATTTCTGTTAAGCATGTAATGTGCTGAAGTAGGACACAATGTCCATGTACACAACTGAAAAATTAATCATTGGAAAACTAATCAAATTTGCATGAATGTACTTTGCTCAAATGTCCATGTTTTACTGAAGTTTGTTATTCAGTGGCCCATCTATCATATCTTCTATTGTGATCACTTTGAAAGGGTTGTTTGTAGAGCCGTAGCCTAACTTCCAGAGATATGTCAGTGTTATGACACCAATCTATAAAGTAAATATCCTAAATGCCTGTATTTGTGGACTAACTTAATTTTCCTTCAACTTGTTCTCAAGCATCTGTTCCAACTATTCTACCTTTCCATCTTCTTATGTTATAGGATGAGATATATATATATAGAGAGAGAGAGAGAGAGAGAGTCTAAATAATAGAAATGTTTGCCATTTAAACACTGTTGGATGGTGACAAAAGAGAGCAAATAAGAGATTTCATTGTTATTCCACTAACATTAATGTATCATGCCTGATCCATTCATGTTGCTCTCTGAAGCCTACATGTATACTGTACATGTATAGGGCAAATAGCAGAACTAGCACAAGTTTAAGTTTCTATTATTGTTGTACACGGGTGCACACATTGAAGAACAGAACACATACGCTAAAAAATATTTTGTATATATTGAAATACAGTATGATTGTTCTGTTGTGCGAACAATATTTACATTTTTCACAGTAATATCAGGAGTAATTTTATTTAATCTAAATTTCCTATTCTAACACATGCTTTTCACTGAACCTAAAAAAAAGTATGTAAATATGTGAATACATAGATATGTAACTCCATTTAGCAAGTAGGTTTATATTATATTTCTGAATATAAATGCATATTCTTCTGAAGCTCAACTGGTCTTTATGAAGACAAGTGATATATTATTGTTTGTTAAAGTGGCTATTCAAAGAAAATCACAAATATGGCAAATAATGTATCACAAGAAACTGGGAAGCATACAGATGGCAATCATATTATCTGACGATAATAAAAATAACATAAATAAAAGCTCTTCTCAGCTTCTGGAATATCCGAGCGATTCGCCAGAAATGTAGCGATGTTTTGATGACGTCACACTGGAGACCAATCCTGCTTATAAGCAGACGACGTCCTATAACGAATGAACGAAATTGCAATGCAATTATTTTTCAAATTATAAAGAGTTTGACCTTATTTCACACCATTCTAAAAGGGAAGTGAAACTGATTCTGATAACTGAAACCGTTTGATTGTAAATATACAGGATAAGGGTCAATGATCAATGAAATAAACCACACTTTCAAATTGAAAAGCCCTCCGAATAATAGCATGGACGGTATTCGTTCCCTCTTGAAACGCCGAACATGCCCCGGTGCAAGCAGCTGAAAATACAATGGCGTCTTATTTTTGTTTACAAGTGACTGATTCCTTTATTTTTTTAACGCTGCATATTTCATCAAAATAATACCATGCAACAAACTAACATTAAGACTGACGCTAGTGAAGTAAGAGAAATAAGTGAAGAGGAGATGACAACACAGGCACTGAAAAATGTGTAAGATGTTATGGGACATCGTCTGCTTAGACAGGATTGGTCTCCGGTGTGACGTCACACATCTCAGCAGCGTTCGAGGAGCTCTTCAGGTGCTATATCGGGGCTGTATTTTACCGTTTTATAATTGATAATAATCATTACTTCAAATGTTTCCAAGCGTTGAATTTTGATAACCTTGTTTAATTTATGCCATCTATGCAATAATAAGAATTAAGCCAATATTTAAAATCAATAAAGTTCTACTTTAAAGTGGCCCAAACGTATTGAGCAATGAGTGCAGTGCTTTGTAACCACAAGGAAAAGGCGCTATATCAAATACCTTTTGGATTGGGTTGAATGGGATTCTGATACCCAAACTGTATGAATGCTGTTAAATTGTACATGCTTGTTGAAATTTGCATCACTTCCTGAGAATGCAGCAAATGTATGTTGACAAATCTAATTTGCCCACTATTGAATGATGCCAACCACTTTGTCTGTTTGCCCAATATGGGAAAGTAATTTATGAAATCAGTTTATACAAATTTGCTTGCCAAATGACATTTGTTTATCGTATGTATTAGGCAGTTGCTTTTCTTGACACCTTGCATGATAATTCTAATTTTACCACTTGTGTGATCTTTTTAGTATTGAGTGATAATGTGATATCAGTTCTACAACACATGCCCAGCGGCAATTGCTCTATACTCGGCAATTGCTCTATACTAGTCAATTTCTACACTAATCAAATTCCTAACTTCAGACCTAATCTTAACATTGTATTTTACCCCAACCCTAAACCTGAACCTAACATAAAGCCCAGTGGCAACCCAAACCTATAGGCCTACATGTATATCTACATGTATATCTTTGACAAAATGTAGCCCTGAGCAATGTCCCTGAAGCATGTGTTGGATCACCAATAGATTGTGTCGTTTCAGGCCACATGGAGTGTGATCTCGCTCTTTAAAGTGCATCTGAAGTTTATGACTAGATAAGAGAGTGAGAAGAGAGAGTGGGAGGTAAAGTGCTTGTGACAATCAAAACACAGCAGCGTTAACAGCCCAAGAAGTTATATTCTTTTTGTCTGCAGGGTTATTTAGAGAGGAATGAGGGAAAGGGCTCTTTGAAACAAGGATCAATTTGGAAGCATCTTCAGATATTATTTGCCAGTCTATGACCTTTTCCTCCATCGCAAACATGAACTCTGCAGCAGATAGATATTTGATTCGCTGTCATAAACGTGCTTACAGATGGGCGGCACAGATACGCCATGCAGATGATCTAAATAAGGGGCAAAAAATGAAAGATGGTCTCTTTTTTAGTTGTTTTGGTTTGTGTTATGCCTTTTGCTGAATCGGTAATCAGTTTTCTGCATCTATTTATGATGAAAGTTCTGCAGATTTGTGTCTGTTTAGAGGGTTTGTAGCAGTAGATTGAATCTGTAGCATTTACACTGTCTGTCAAATCTGGGAGTGATGAAATCTGTATGATATGGAAGCATTATAAGGCTTATGGCTGAGGGGTAGTTGAAATGAATAAAGTTATTAAATACATTTCTGCATCTATTATGAAAGTTCTGCAGGTTTACGTCTGTTCACAGAGCTTGTAGCTGCAGATGGAATCTGTAGCTTTCATGGTCTGTTAAATTTGCTAGTGATGAAATCTAAATAGTTTGAAAGAGTGGAGGCTTGGCTGAAGGGTATTTGAACTGGATAAGTTTCTGCATCTATTTGTGATGAAAGTTCCACAGAGTTGTGTCTGTTCAGAGGGCTTGTAGTAGCAGATTGAATCTGTAGCATTTACACTGTCTGTCAAATCTGCGGGTGATGAAATCTGTATGATTTGAAAGCATTATAAGGCTTATGGCTCAGGGGTAGTTGAAATGAACTGAATAAGTGTCTGCATCTATTTGTGATGAAAGTTCCACAGAGTTGTGTCTGTTCAGAGGGCTTGTAGTTGCAGATGGAATCTGTAACATACATTATGTATGGTTTTTCAGATCTGCAAGTGATGAAAACTGTATGATTTAAAAGAGTTGAGGCATTATGTCTTACGGACAGTTGAAATTGAAATGAATCAGTTTCTGCATCTATTTATGATGGAAGTTCTGCAGATTTGTATGTGTTTAGAGGGTTTGTAGCAGCAGATGGAATCTGTAGCATTTACACTCTCTGTCAAATCTGGGAGTGATGAAATCTGTTTGTCTTGGAAGCGTTATAAGGCTTATCGCCCAGGGTTAGTTGAAATGAATTAGTTATTAAGTAAATTTCTGCATCTATTTATGATGGAAGTTTTGCAGGTTTACGTCTTACATAGTTAAGATGTATAATTTTAGAATGAAAGCAGCAGATTTTATTTGATTTTATTTCATAGTTCATATGTTCTTTTCTGTCATTTGCTGACTGTATTAGAACTCTTCCCTAGAATATAAGCATACTTGAGCAAAAGGCAAGATATGAAGGAACATGTACATATACAATCATAGCTTAACAAATACAGCACGCTTGAGTTTCAAGAAATAATAAACTTTTTGCCATATTCCTCCTATTTTCTGAAAACCTTTTTTTGCAGTATATTAGCCATATTAGCCATAGTAGCCATATTGATGTGACATTTAGAGCTATTGAATATCTCAGAAGTAGAATAATTGATGGTTTCCATGGCAATACAGATACCTGTGATGAACACTCTCATCCACTTTGTAGAATGTGAAGTGTAGTGTGATCATCATCCTGAGATCTTGACATCTCTGTTTCCAACCATTGAATCTCGGCATTGGGCTTATATCACGTTTGATCCATGATGCAGAGGAATACCGTTGCTATAATCAATTGAACTAAAGCATTTTCATTTTTTGCTATAAAGCAATGGCAGGGAAGCTCTCTAAAGGCTATGTTTCCACTTCCAAAGCAATGCATATAATTAGTGCACTACAGTGCATCCCAGAAAAAAGTTTGGTCACGACAAGTCTCCCACAAAAAAATTTCAAAATATTTGAAGCCAAATTTCCTACCTGTGGATAGCTTATGGTCTCTTTTAGTAAATGACACCAAAATATCTGTCATTATTATTTGTATGAAGGATTTTCAGGCGAACAGAAAAATTGGCGTATCTCATGGTTTTGGCGCAAAAGTACCTGTATGACTGTGCAATATATTTTCCATATCTCATGGTTTGGGTGCGCGTGACACGTAAAAAAGTGAATTGCGTTTAATTACGCAAGCTTAACACAATGGATGTATGCGCACAGCTCTTACAAGATGCTTGGGTAAGGACAAAATAATGTTTTTCTACCTGTGTTTATGCCGAATTCAATACAAAAACATAAGGACGTGTAATGGTGAAAATTGAGGAACTAGGTATCATACAATTAATAATGATAATATTGAATGGTTTTTCTTTTGTGGGGCAAAAGGTTACATCGCATTCGCTTTGAAATTATTTCACTCATCGTGCCAACACGTGAAATATGCTCATAGCTTGTACAATATACCTTTGTATCCCACTCAAGGCCATTCAATATTATATAAGTCATGTAAAGGCTTAAAAATGTTCACATTTTGATTAATAGCAGACCATAATGAAAGAATAGGGTTTGTTCTCTGTGTACTCTGTATATATATCTCATCAACATTTTTATGTTTCACTGAGCATTTAACTACTTTATTGAGTGTTTTGAAAAATTAATTTAGGCCAGTTTTGAATTCAAGCTGGCTTTCCCAGTTAACCATCAAGTTTGGATATGTCGGGACATACAGAAAACAAAGCTTATCCTTTCATAAATTGCCTTTAGATAATCAGAATATGAAAATTTCTAAGCCTTTTCAAGACCCTCAACCTTTTCAAGACTCTCAACTTTGCTGATAAGAGCGAGAACCAATACAAATTTTTGTCAATCATGGATTTTGCACCATTTCACAACAATGGCTTTTTTGTTCAATCAAGCGTAAAATATTGTTTGATGTTTTGGTGTTATTTGATAGGAGAGACCCTAAGTTATCCATGGGTATGAACATTTTGTGAACATATTTTGAAATGTTCATGTGGGGAGTCTTTTTCCAACTGTCAACTTTTAACAGTTCTAAAAAATTGTTAATGCCAATTCTTGTTGAGTCTGGATTTTGCACCCTTTCGCAAAAGTCGCTTTTGCTCACTTGAGTTTAAAATATCGCTAGGTTTCTTCGTGTCATTATGATAGAAGAGACCCTAAGCTATCCACGGGTATAAGACTGTCCGACAAATATTTTGAAATATTTATTTGGGGAGACTTTTTCTGATTTTTCACTTTTTTTGGGGACGCACTGTACATTATAATGTGAGAAGATACATTTTACATTGATCCTTGTCCCTTGTCTAGGCCTCTTCTTAGCAAGCTTAGATGCCCTTCAATCATGAAGGCAATGTGCAAATTGTCATGAGACACCTGAAACTTGATCATTTGAAGTGAATGTTCTTTAGTGTACTTTAATGTGTGTTCAGTTTAATATTTCTGATAATGGGATGCTACAGATGTCCCCCAATCTTGTAAAATTAGACCTGAATAGATGTTTAAACAGATTAGTAATTATTAAAGTGCAGGGTCATTTTCTAGTACTCAATGCATTTTAAGGATCGGTCATGTGAAAAATTAATAGTTTTTACCTTTACAAAATAGTTTTGTTTATTTGGTGCATCATTTATGTTTGCAGGTTTTGAAATGATGCTGTGTTATATTTCAAGTTATAATTGATATTACTGCTCTCATTCTTTGTGTCATTTATTCATAACTGTGTGAGATACGTACTCACCTATTTCTCTCCTTTATTTATTCATAATGAACTAATATCCATATTTTTTGTGTTTGTTCTGTTTCCACCTTGCAGGACTTTAACGAAGGCCTCCTCTGGCAAGAAGAAAGGGAGCTGACCCGAGCCTTGTACGCCTCCTTACAGAGACCTAGATCAGAACAGGATGTCTCAGATGAACAACTGCAACATGAGAACCTAGAACTAGAGAGCAAGGAACCTGAGAACCAAGTCAATGGAATCCCTTTGGATTTACCTGATTTACCACTAGATACAGAACAACAGTTTGTGGAACCTGCATCCTTAGCCAAAGAGGCAGAGCCCCTCCTTATAAGTGAACCCCAGAGGCTGGCAGATAGTATCTCTGAGCAGCAGAGTCTTATTGAAGTTGTAGACCCTTCTATTGTAGACCATCCTGTTGTAGACAGTCCGGTCGAAGAACACTGTGTTCTAGACCACCCTGTTGTTAACCACACTGTAGTGAACCATTCTATAGTAGACATTGTAGACTCAAAAGAACCTCTCAATATAACTGACCCTGATCACCATGACATTCAGGCAACAGAAGCATATCATGATTTGAATGCTACAGTAGTTCATTCCCAACCTGAACAACGTCCCACAAAAAAGAGATCCCCAAAGCCCAAAGACTCAGCAAAACCAAAAGCTTCACCCAAACGAAAGGAACCTGTGACCCTGACGGACTCAAAATCAAGGAAATCTCCAAAGGCTGAGAGGTCTTCAAAGCCAAAAGATTTGTCCAAGTCGAAACAGTTTGTAGAAACGAAACGATCTCACAAAAAGAAAGTGCTGCCTGGAAAATTTGAATCTTCCAAGACTTCTAGGTCTAAATTAATTTCTACAGAGGCATCAAAACCAGAGGTACCCCAGCCTGTAGTCACCAGGTCTCGCTCTCCTAAAGCTAATAGCCCTGGGCTGCTAGTTCTAAAGCCTAAAGAAGCTTCTGAAGACTCCTCTGGAAGTATTGCTCATCGCCTCAGAGCATTTGTATCAGTAAATTCAGGGAGTGCTATGGGAAATGTTTTGTGCCGACCTTCAAGATCGCAAGAGAGGAAACAGAGCACTGAAGCAAATGCAGTGAACAAGGCTGGTCCAGATGAAAGTAAGAATTCCGGTGATTTCCTTCCACCACCACCACTGCCACCACCGCTCCTTCCTCCTCAGAAACACAAATCAAATGCTGCAGTCCTTTTGAAACAATCAGTGACTAAACGCACAGGAAAGAAGAGCTTTGCTGTCAGCAGGGAGAGAAGCTCTGCAAAAGCCAAACGAGTGCCTAGCGTACATGGCAAAAGCCCAAAACTGAACTCCATACCCAAGCGGCCCTTGCGAAGTCTACGACGGGACCTACGTAGTAGGAGCAAGTTTAAGATGCCTCAGTCGGAACCTTTAGCAGGTCCAACCACTCGTCGGAGCACCCGAAGCCAAAACACATCCTCATCATCCTCTGGAGCATCATCAAATAACGATAGCCAAGATGAGACTAAATCAACATCATCGTTGACTTCAGGTTCTGGATCTAGGCAATTCAAGGCCAGAAAGGCAAAGGAGAGGCTGGCTACTAAGAGGAAGAATGATGTCATCCCAGTTTCATCAACTTCTGGAGAAGAGGATGACACCAAGGCATCAAAACCTAAAAAGTAAGAATCCAAATCATTATGATATGTTTGGTAATTACTTTGTTTTCTGATGGAGTAAGTGGTTTGTAGGTCTAACAGAATGAGAGCAAAATTTTTTTTTTAGATAGAGAGGCAAGTCGGCAAGTTGGTTTAGGTTTAGGTTAAGGCTCTGCATATGAAGAGGAGATGAACCAAAGAAAATATTGCAATAGCTTCAAAATTCTTACCTAAAAATTTGTATATTCCATGTCATTGCAAGTTTTTGGGCAAGATGTTAAGTAAAAGATGTGACAGGGACAGATAAAAAATCAAAGACGAAAGAAAAGGAAAATGACACAAAATGGAGAAAACTGAAGGGTGAGATACAGAAACCCAACCCAAATCTGTCCTTACTATTTTAGTCGTGATTTTTGTCTCGTCTGCGTAAGCAAAAAGTGAGACATAGGCGCCGCCATCAACAAATTTGGGAATGCTCTCATTTTAAAAGTTTTTGTTCAATTTTCATGAAACTTACACACAAGGGTTGTAGAGTATCGCAAATAATGAGAAACAAATTTCAGGTCAAAAGTCAAGGTCAAAGGTCAATTAAGGTCAATTGAATTAAATTGTGTTCCAAAAACTTAACCTGAAGTTAAGTGTTTGAACTTAACCTGTGTACTGTATTTCAAAAGTATAATGTATTTGTTCTAGTTCTTTGAAACTTGGCATCATACTTGGTAGGAATTCTCTTTATGTTCTCCTCTTCAGATGAATACCCCAATCTTACATTTTCATCACATGAAAGGTCACCTACTGACAGTTTAGCTTGGTTAAGTTTTTGGTAAAATTCAGTTTTGTCTCTCCATACAGTATGTATATGTACATGTAGTATGTACATGTATTGTACACATGCATATGACTTCTTCCCAAAACTTTGCTGGTAGTGGATTTCAACCAAAATTGGCAGAGATCATCCTTAGGCAAGGAGGATCTAAATCAATACAGATGGGGTACCTACCAATATGGGGGGGGGGGGTAAAGTCTTGGGGGCACCACCCCGGGGGCACCAATAATGGCAGTAATTAGATTCATTTGTGCTTCTTCTTCTTCTTTAAGCCCTGTTGCAAAGTTGGTAGGTATCATCCTTAGAGGAAGTAGACTTCAATTTCTTAAACAGGGTACCTTGACCCCAAGAGGGCTCAGGGGCAGCACTCTAAAGTGCCCTATTGTGAAAATGAGATATTTTTAAATGCTTGGCTGGGTTTTAACCAAATTAGGTAAGAATCATCCTTAGGCAAAGAGGATACAAAGAGGGTACATAGTACTTCAAGGAGGGAGTGGAGGGGGGGGGGGGGATTACACCCCCAAGAGCCTGTGACACCAAATGGACATTCTTCCTTCTTCTGTACAACCTATTGCTACCTGTAGAATGTAACCAAACTAGGTAGGAATGATTCTTAGGGGAAGGAGACTTAAAATGTTTCAAGTATAGTAGATGATTATCTTCTAGCGGTCTGGAGGGGCAGCACCCCAAAAGTGTCCCAATGACAAATATTTCATGTACACATATTCTGGTTTTTTAAAACACACAGCTTGATTTCATATGAAATTCACTGCCCAATAAATCTTAGTTGAAGGGGATTTTAATATACAAATGGGGTACCTGGCCCATACAGGGGTGGGGGTGGGGGGCTCAGGTCCAGGGGCAGCACCCCTGAAGTACCCCCAACCTCTGATTTTCCATCAAAATTTTGCCCCAGTAATTGCGCTATTAATGCAGGCGAGACTGCCCTGGGAATTTCCCTTGTTAACTATGAAGCTGCATGTAGTTATTTATATTACCTGCCTTATGCTAGGCAACATATTAACAAATTAGCAAAGCGTAGATACTAAACTCTCTTTTGGGTTCACAGATACGACTTCTCTCTGCCAACTTTCATGCTCTAGTGACAATTTGCTTGCACTTCAGTTTTTGATCTCTTGAAGAACCTTGCAAAAAGTATAGTCATAAAATTTGGATCATAAGAACCCAAGCCCTCAGTGAGAGTGAAACTTAATAATCAACTACAGAGAACTACAAAGAACAAATTATCTTGAGATATTTTGCAGAGGGAAATAACAGTAATGCTGTCTTTAATAGTTCTGGAGTAAGCAAAGAGTTGGCATTAGCATTATTAAATTTCCGGAATTAACCTTGAGCTAGAGAATACAGACTCTGTAGTGGAGTGGATTTTTTACCTCGCATTTTCATAGCAGGATCTCTCAGCTGAATTGGCAAGGAAGTTCAATTTTTCATTGTGAGATAACAGCAATATTGCCATATTACTTGGAGATGGTGTGAAACCATGTACTAAGATAGATTAATTGTAGGAGAGTAACAAGTTATTTATCACTGCAAGGCGCAAAAGTATACATGTAGCGCACAAATCAAGAGGGGAAAGTATGTTGTGGGGAAAGGTTTTATTCCTCATTAATCTTCGAACTGGTGTGACATAAAATCAAGCTAGTTTTGGTACATGCTACTGATGTGAATTTCAAGGATTGACTAGAAAAGGAATTTATGAACATAAACCTGATGAAAAGCAATCATAAATCATATTGCTTTAATAAATGACCAAATAAACAGTGTGTCCTCACATGTAGTTTTAGGTTTGCAGCTATGTTTTAATCATGGAGACTGTACAATTTACATGTATGTAATATGAGTGTTGAGAAGATGGTGATGTAGTTCCTAATCAAATGATTGGTTGACAGCGTAGAAGTGACCAGGCATTTATTTTTTGCCCAACCCATAATTTTGCTGCTGACCAGTCAGTAGGAGAGTATAATAAGTTAATAATAATAATAATAATAATAATAATTATGGCCACTTATATAGCCCTCATATCCGTCACGCAGGATTAATGAACTTCATGCAATACTGGGCACATGAACAAGCATACATCACCACGCATTTTTGCTTTCCACGACTTTCAATGCGCACCCTCAAACTTGCCATTGCTTTAATAATTAAGTACATTTCATGTCTGTACAGAACTCAAATGGTTATGATTCTATTAGAGATGTGAGGGTGAGTTATCAAACGACAATGATCCCCCTCAACATTTTATAAAACAAATAATACACATCACAATGCTCGGGCATGCATGTAAGTAAAATTATCCATCCTTGGTAACTTCGAAACAGTCCAAACACCCTCAGCTATCGCCTCTCGTGTGTCAGACTGTTCCAAAGTTACCTTATGTTGATAATCCATACTAACGCCCTCACTGATGCGTATTATTAGGTGGGCTGTACTTCAAAGTACAGACCACCTTCTGTTTTTGTACGACTTTTCTTTCTTTCTTTATTTTTATTTTTATTTTTATTATTTATTTTTATTTCTACCAACTTTTTTGTATGCACAATATCTCCAAAACGGCTTATTCAAATGTATTCAAATTTGGTACAATGGTAGATATGGTTATTGTCTCAGGACAGAAATTTTTTCAACATATTCAATGCACCGTGACGTCATCTAGGTGCCATTTTGTAAAATTCCAACATATGCTATATCTCTGCAATGGAAAGTCATAACATAACCATATTTGGCATAATGCAATGATTTCTAGAATATTTTCTCAAACGCGCAAACGGTAAAAATGCCTTAGATTGACTGGAATAGACTTTGCATGTGTTATAGTTCATCGTTGAATATTTGCAGTTGGTGCGTGCATTGTAACCCTCTAGTATGCGCATGTACGTGCATACGCGCAAACATGTAAAAATGCTTTCATATGGTCTATAATGTATTCTAAAGTTGATTTCACACCATTTTGATATTTTAAGACACTGCATTGTGCATGCGTCAAGCTGTTATGTAGGAACATCATACATCAATATTATTACTCTATCGCATTTCAGGACTTCCCCAGCCCACCTGTATAGTATACAAATAATGAATGTTTATGAGTGCAATGGACAGAATATTTCATGAGGTGAAAGATGAAATGATCCATTCAACGAGGCGGAGCCGAGATCATTTTCATCTTTCACCGAATGAAATATTCTGTCCATTGCACGAATGAAAAAAAAATCATTATTTGTTTTATATGACACCTAAAAATAGCTCTCCTTCTCATTTGACATTTTATGAATTAAGAAACAAGAGTGAAGGGACTTACATTTTGTTGCTGAGCGTGCGGCTGCGGTGGTCCTTCAATGTACTTGATAGTCGCATGCGCGCTGCAAAGGCAAGTCGTTTTTGTGTATGTAGACGTGTTGGTGGTCGCGAGTGCAATGGACAATTTCGTATGGATCCCAAATTGCACGGTGAATGGATCAAATTTGAACGATTGATGACGTAATTCTTAAATGGGACAAATGATCAACATCAAACAACCAATCAAATGGCAAGGATCTAATTAGGTGTCATATAATTGTACTTGTTCAACTCTAGTTTGTATAATAGCATGATTTTTACACTCACATCATTTAAGTCTTTAAAAGTGCAATTATGACTTAAATACAGGGACAATAAGTCAATTCAAATGTATAGAATAGAAGTGAAATTTGGACTGCATTTCATATATTGATAATGAAGTCTTACTAAAGAGCCTTGTGATTTGTGAATTGCCTAATTACTTGTTTCTTTAGTTCTGTGTAGCAGGAATTCACTGTTACATTTTAAAATTGAATCTCCATGCCTTTCAATTATTTTTCATTATCTTCACTTTTTAGTGTAGAATTTTTATAATCCGCTACCAATGTTTACATACATGTACATTTGCTGTTTAAGGTCATTGTTGTAATACCATTATGTGTGGGACTCGGCATAGGCACTTTCTCCTTCAGAAATTAGACAAACCTCACAACTCAATGATTACATTGCTTTTGCAAATGACTGTCAATAAGCTTCTGGAACACACTGTGCAAAAAAAACAACAACACGCAATTTGTTGGGTAATGTGAGACTTTGAAGGAAGGGTTGAAGTGACCTATAGCGTATATCGCTTGAGGCATATCTAAGCTGAGAGGAAACTGAGTCAGACAAGGAATGGGATGGGATGGGATGGATGGCTATGCCCTGCAGATGACCTGCAGATGACCCTAGCAATGTCACTGCTTGTTAGGAGTGTCAAGAGAGCCTTTTTTCAGTTTTTCAAGATAAGTCTTCACCCCCTTCCTGCGTCCATTTCACCCAGAAGTGAGTACAGAAACTTTTTTTCCCTGCAAAATTAGCCCAAGTTTAATTTATTTGTGGCATCACTCGATGCTACTGAACTGCATCGTAAGGGATGCAACTTAAAGTTGATTTTCTTTGTCTATAACTTAAGTGAAGCATCTAATACTGATACCCTTAAAGCCCCTATCACACCAAACTCCACGACTGCTGCGACCGTCCCGACAACGCTGATTCTATAATTTTTGAAACATTTGTATGAGTCGGGGTAGAATCGTGTAAAAATACCCGAATCCCGGTTAAAAAATTATACATTCCCGTTGCTGCCACGACT
Source organism: Heliocidaris erythrogramma (assembly GCA_025617745.1). NCBI lineage: Eukaryota > Metazoa > Echinodermata > Echinoidea > Camarodonta > Echinometridae > Heliocidaris > Heliocidaris erythrogramma. The sequence continues at coordinate 36,935,579 of CM046866.1, read as the reverse complement.
CTCCCCGATTGTGCCACGACTGATTCCAGACAGTCTCGATCCAGCCATGTACCAGCCACGACAGCACCCCGATTATACCCACGACTCTCACGACTGAGTCCCGACAGTACCCGTTTGTGCCACGTTCTCGCCAAGACAGCGCCACGATCTATCCGATTGCGCCACGACTGAGCCACGCCACAGCCCCGATCTATCACCTTCTCTACCACGTCCGCGCCAAGACCTATAAATACAGCCGATTTGCAAGCAGACCTCACTTTCATTTTGACTGGGCCACGACCAATCCGACTGCACCACGACTGAGCCAAGACTGTGCCCGGACTATCCCGACCGCGCCACGTCCTCACGACGTTATAGCCACGATTTCTTAGAATCGTGAGAGTTTCCCGATTATTAAGCTCCGACCTAAAAAGTCGTGACAGCCCTCCCGACCGTTCCCGACCCTCACGAACATGCCACGACTAACCCCGATCACGCCACGACCTTCCCGACTTGGCCACGACTTTTCACCCGATTTTCCATATTTTTGAGTCGGGACTGTCGTGGCACAGTTGGGAAGCCCGGTGTGATAGTACAGTTAGATGATTATTTTAGTTAATATTTCATAATTGACCATCACAAGCAACTGTCCGAGAATGAGTTTGCTATAAATCGTTATCAAATTCTCTACTTTGCAGTAGAGTCTCCTAATTAGCTATTTTTGTTAAATCAGGAACATTTGTGTGCGTGAAGGAAACTTTACAATTGGTCAAGATTGGCAAAAGTTTCATACCGTTACATATAATTTGGTAGAACCACAACATGGAGAAAATCAATTTGTGGAAATGTTGGGTTGTACAGTATCAAGTAATGTGCACATTGCGAAATTCATGTGATACTGTAAACGTGGAATATTTTCGCGCGGCATGAAACTTACACAAAAAATAAAAACACATGAATATTTTTGTTTAGGTATAGTATTCTTTTTGCCCAGGCCATGAGTCTATAGCGTGAGGGCGAAATTAAAAACATGTGAAATTCACCTTACTTGGCCAAGCACGAAAAAGTAATTGCGTTAAAATTTCCACTTTTACAGTAGTACTTGTGCATGCACAAAAAGCCCAAGATCTACATTGTTTCCCCAGACTCGCTTTGATCATGGTGTGAAGAGGGCTACGCCTGCCCAAGAGGGGGTAAACCCAATGAGAAATCAAATTCAGGTGTGAAGCAACTCTACTGGATTTCCTCTCTTTTTTCTTCATTTTTCCCCCCTAGACTCCAATTTCTCCTTGCAAATATGCTTTTCATTGAGTGATTAGAAGATAAACTATGATCAAGAGGTATTTACCGTTATGAAGGAGGCTAGAAGCCGTTGTGAATTAGATTCAGATGTATGTACCGTATACAGGATTTCTTTAATGCTGTAGGATCACATTATGATCAGTGATCAGAAATTCTTGTCAGTCAGTATGATTAAGCTTGAATCTCTTGCAAAATAATTTACAGTGTACATGTACATACATATGTTTAAAAAAAAAAAAAATTCACCTAGTGATATGAGGTAATATTTTTTCAAACATGATTTGGTGTTCGTTGTAGGCCTAATCAATTGATGCATTTTTTTCTCAATGCTTTTTAATTTGACTAAGAATACCATTAAAACAAAGAGCCACTTCAAAAGTGATAACTTTTGGTGTATATTAACCTGAAACCCATATCTTCTGAAGAGCACCCCCCCCCAAAAAAAAAAAACAACTTTGGTATAAAAACAACATAAAATAACTAAATTCATAGTTTGTACATACAAGTCTAGCATTGTTAACCAATACATACGTTCATGTACTTTTAAAAAGCAACTCTTTGTCACCCTCATCTCATGAATGCAAGGCATTTCATGCCGAAAGATACCTCTAGGAGGGAAGAGATTATGAGATCATTTGTCTGAGTGTGAACAGAGTACTGAGTTTGGGTTTTAGACAGAGAGCATTTCATACTGAAAGATATCTTACAGGTGAGACATAGAAAGTGAAGGGCGTTTCAGTACCCCAGAGAAATTTAAGCAAGTTCAGGTACATGTATGCAGGAGATCCTCCAGGGGAGTGTTTCATCAGTGAATTTTACTGACAAATTTGCTCTCAGCCAATCAGATGCAAGGATTTCAGTAGCTTATAACAGTTGTCGGTAAAAATCACTGACAAAACGCTTGATGAAACGCTCCCCTGGTCTTCTATCCAAACCCTTAGTGCCACTTTACATATGGGCCCATTCTCATGAGATATCATATGTGGGTTATCTCTATCAAAAGATGATTATGTTGGGTCTGGTGTAAACAGAACTTGGGTCACTCAGTGCCCATTCTCATGATAAGTCAGAGAGATTATACACAGTTGCATCTATCAGATCATTATACTGAGTCTGGTGTGAACAGGACAAGGCTTACTCAGGAGGGGGGTAACCCAGAGACTCTGGTGTAAACAGGACAAGGGTTACTCAAGAGGGGGGTAACCCAGAGAGAAATCAACTTCAGGTGTTCAGGAGCTCTACAGGATTTCCTTTCTTATTTAGCAGTCTCCAAACCTCACTAGGTGAAGAGCTGTTGTTTGGATACTCGGTCAGGGTTCAACAAAATGCTAAATTTTTCTATACAGCTGTCTGATTTTAGGCCATTTTGCATCTTTATATTAATTTTCTTTTTGGTGTTTCTTATCAAGCTCATACCTCCCAATATTTACTAATGAATTGTACATGTATGTACTTTTTAGTTGAACCCTTTAGCATTCATACATCCCTTAGCAGGGGTGAATTAAACTGTCAATCACTGTACAAGGAAAAGAAATATACAGAAAAGTCAACTTCAGGGGAGCATTTTATCAAGTGTTTTGTCAATGATTTATACCGACAAATTTGCCTCGGCCAATCAGATGCAAGGATTTCAGTAGCTTATAACAGTCGGTAAAAATCACTGACGAAACACTTGATGAAAAGCTCCCCAGGTCTTCTTTGTGGACATTATTTCTCCTGGACAAGATCTTATCTCTCTTAATAGTAATATGTATTCTAATATCTCTCCATGATATTCACAAGCAAGGCTCTATACTATGAATTAGGGTGGAAGGAGAGATAAAAACATGTACCAACATGTATTCACATGAAGTATTTTTGATATGATGATCATTTCAAATGTCATTGTGTTGGGGGAAAAGGTGGAATTACGAAAAACAGGATCGCCACACTGGTTTGCATTCTTAAGATAGAAACACTTCCCATTGCAATGCAGATTATGGTATGGTATCATTTATTCATGACTGGAATATTTAGGCCTTGCGTGACAGATAAGTTGAGAATCCATTGATATTAGCTGTTCCAGTGAAGGTTTTTTATGTTTATTTCAAATAGATTCACTCAAGACAACCTCTTGAGCGTGTAAAAAGTTGAGCATCCAATATTGTCAATGTGGGGTTTTGTAGATCCTTGAAATGGATTTTACTTTATATGATAGCCTGAAAAGTGATATTCAGTCAGTTCTTATGCAATTTATAAATTTATTTTGGATTTTGAAAAGGATTGACTGAAAAGTCATGAATTTACAATTGAAGATCTGTTGACATTTGAGTAGTTTCCTACTAAATCGTTATCAAGTACTGTACCCATTTTCCCACAGTAAGTTTAGAAGACTTCTGGTGATTTTGAAAGTTTTTTTTTAATTTTAAATTTTGAAAAGTTTTCATAACAATTTCTCTCCGTATTAATCCGTCCCTGATTCCTATAGAACCAAGGAATTCAAGGTTATAATACTATGCTTCCTGACCTTTGAACCTTTTATTCCAAATGACCCTATGTTCCAACATCCCATCATTTTTATGCTGTGGCATGGACATAGACTATGATACAGGCTGTGCATTTATCTAGCAACTTAAAAAGAAAATTATTACGTTTTGGACCAGGTGATGGTGAAGAATAAGTGTTACCAGTATATAGTTAGTGTAACTATTCATGACCCTGAAATTTTAACCACTCTCTAAACGGTTGCACGACACATGCTCCGCCAACAATTGCTTCGTGTTAATTTCACACACAACTGTAAACGTGGAATATTTCGCGTTATGAAAATTTTCGCGCATATCGTACGGCATGAAATTTGCGCGAAAATAAAAACATGCGGATATTTTTGTTCATGTATTCTTTTGCACATGAGTCTAACGTGTCGGCGAAATTAAAAACGTGTGAAATTCACCTTACTCGGCCGAGCGCAAAATATTAATCACGTGAAAATTTCCACTTTTACAGTGACTGAATTCTAAACATCAACCCTTGACCAAACGATATACCTAAACCTAACCCTAACTTAAGACCAAATTTCAATCCCCAACTCTAACCCTATATTTTTGACAAAATAAAACATGTAATTGTCACAGGAGCACATGTCGGAGCACCCTCCAAACCACGATCCTCCCTGTAAGCCACATTCCTTTGAGGTAGCACTGCTGCGTTGTTTCGTTTAGTAATTTCATCGGGAATGATAGCCATGTTTGTCCTTACTCCTTACCCATACTTGACTTTAGCGACATTTTCACTGAAGATGAAATTAGGCAGAAACGTACAAAAACTATACGTGCATATGATAACCATGTAACAACAGGGGCAAACAAAGGAGGTATATAACTTATTTAGAAACCGTTTGTGAGAAAAGTGTGTGGTATTATACAATTTTCCTACTAGTACTATACCACATTCAGATTATTATACCCCCGCCAAACGAAGTTTGAAGGGGCGGGCGGTCGGGCGGTCGGGCGGGCGGGCGGGTGGGCGGGCGGGCGGTCGGTCAGTCGGTCGGTCGGTCCGTTGCAAATCTTGCGGATCGAACTACTTCCTCAGTTTTTTATCGAAAGTCATGAAATTTGGTACACACATTGGTCTTGGTGGGAAGATGTGCAAGACATATTTTTCGGATGAGTCAGAATCTGCGTTGCCATGGTAACGGCATATTTATGGCAGAAAATCAAGGAAACACCTTGCGGATCGAACTACTTCCTCAGTTTTCGACCAAAAGTCAAGAAAGGCTGTTGTCACAGGGCGGGGGTATTAATCATCATCTTCAGTGATATTTCTAGTTATTATTATTATCACACGAATCAATATCAAGTTCTTGTTCAGTACGATGCCCAACCTGTGTTCCACTATACAAAGTTTCATTGTGATTTGAGCGACATGACATTCGCACAAGACAAACTTCTGATCGTGTAGCTTTTGAGTCATCAAAATGTTGTATGGTTTTCCGCATCTGAACGGGGATGAGACTGCGATACTCTTGGCAAATCTGATGTGTACATATCATGCTATCTACTCAGGAAACTGCGGTGTGTCGGTGCAGTCATTAGCACCCGCCTTGAATATATGTGCTGTCTTCACGTACTTGTAATTTATGTTGTGACAGTGTGGCCTGAATGCTTGCCTATCAGCCAGGGTAGATAGGAGATTGATTGTGATGTAAGGGAAATTCCCTGGTTTTTCACTTACTACAACATGGTATGATTTCCCTTGAGAGTAACGCAAGACAAGGACACGGCAAGGAGCTTCACACAAGCAAAGTTAATCATTGGAGCGTGATATCTGGCAGTAAATAATTTTGTACAAAATTATGCGTAGTCACCCTGCCAACATAAAGACTATATTAAATGCATATTTGATATGTTTTATCTTTACATTGTTCCTCCTGTTTTTTATAAGCATGAATGAATAATCTATAAATGATGACCTTTACATTACCATTATCAAGTCTTATTCACATATGATTAAACCATTAATGATGAGTGGAAGTTTTACATTAAAACTCTGATCTATCTAAATGAACACGGAGCTAAGAAATTTCATATCCATTGCAAACCAGTGCCATTACGCAGTGCATGTTTACTTTTCTGCTCAAACCAACTCAGCACAGCAAGCATTCTGCTAGCAATGATCCATTAAGTCTTCAAAAAAATGGAACATTTTCATTATTCACAATTGCTATTGTGTCAACTGCGCAATACTAAGTGCATCGACCCCTTTTGTGTTGGGTTGTTGATAAACGGAGTCTGGGAGAAGTAAGCCATACCTTACCCCCACTGATGATTCGACCTCTGGAGAAAGTTCAAGCTGTATCATGGTAAACTGATGACCCCTTGTGTCACATACTTCCATGTCTGTCATATGTGAAAGGGGGTGTATACATTAGAAAGGATACCTAGCAAGGATACTCCCTGTGGTTACCTAAGGATTATCTGACCTAGCAGCTGTATTATGGCAGACTGGTGATCCCTAGTGTCACATACTTCCACCTATGTCTGTAATATGTGAAAGGAGGTGTTTACACGAGGCATACTGTGATATTTCACATGGGGTATCGTTCACGGATACTCATAACTGACTTGTTTGTGATTACCTAAGGATTATCTGACTTTGCAGCTGTATCATTGCAAACTGATGACCCCTTGTATAACATACTTCCATATCTGTCATATATATGCATGGGGTGTATTTCTTATGGGATATCATTCAAGAATCTCCTTTCAAACTTGTATGTGCTTACCTGAGGACTATCAGAGCTAGCAGCTTTATCATGGTAGACTGATGAACCCTTGCAGGGGCAGATCCAGGAATTTGTAATGGGGGGGGGGGGCACACAAATCTCAGGAAATTTTCTGACAAGCAAAAAAAAAAGAAAAGGTTATCACATGTTTTGGGCTCTCTTTGTCGTTCAAAAATCTCAGACATGCAAAGGAAAAAAAGAAGGATAAAAAAAGGTTATCAATTCCAAAGGGGGGAGGGGCACAATGTACACTTTTCTTTAAAAAGGAAGTGCCCCCCTAAATCTGCCACTGATCCCTTGTGACATATACTTTCATGTCATATGTGAACAGGGGTGTTTACCTTTAATAGGAATCTTGCAATATTTTACATAGAGGTAGGATACCCAATTAGGATGCATACTGACTGATAGTCTGATCTTGTAGCTGTATGTTGGCAGACTGATGACTTCTTGGTCTTGTGTCACATTTCCCATTCTTTTTTTAATAAATGAAAGTAGGCTATCTCTCTCTTTATGGTTTCTGAAATTTGAGGAAGTGGAAATTAATGTTCACACTAGTATTGTTAATGCCGATTTGGCCACTTTGACAAGTTTAGGATTTTGCTTTCATATTTGCTGCACCATGTACACCTTTCATGTTATTGAATTATTATTATTAGTAGTAGTATTAAATGCAATGTGCAAATAGAATGAATGAAAATGCAGTTTAGCTAGTAAGAACACAATTGCCATGCATTTCCTATCAGAGAATCCGAGGTTTGGAATTGAATTTGATTGGCTTTGAGCTGATTGATTTTCTGAAAGATGATGATGGATTGTGCATTGACTGTAATGTCAGAATGTTGAGTGGTATAGCAATCTGATAAGGCACATTCTCCTTCAAGATATTAGGGGGAAATTAATGTCCCATTGCCCCACATACTTTGTTTTGTGCACTGCTTCAGCAGTGATGTTTATTTTTGATCAAAATACAGAGGCATGCTCAGGATTGTTATAGAGTCTATAAAATTGAGGTAATTTACTGTGATGATATTCACATTGAGGTACTGGTAGTAAGAATTTAAGAACTTTTTAAGGAAACACCTTTTGGAAGAATGAAAAATCATATCAAACTTGATTTTAAAAATGACACAATTCCCCAAAAAATATTGACCAAAAAAAAATCATGAATTTGAGATTACATTCCCGCCTTTGCATCAGATTATTGTTAACTGGGGCAAAGTTTCACCATAGTTCATCTATTAGCTCAATTGACAGATTTGCCTTCAAATCCACCTATAATCCATAGTGTGTGCATTTCATTATCCATGTGAAGTCACATGAACATGTACATGTACACAATATATCATAAATCGTGCTTTATCTATCTGTAGCAGGGGCCCGTATTCTGAAAAGTATGTTATCTTTTATGTTAAGGATAACAATGTTTTAATTTGTCATAACAAAATAAAATTGCAGGGAATAAATATTGTTTGTTGTTTCAGTGGGTCATATCGGAGTATCAGTGAGACAATAGTATGATCATTATTTCTTGCAAACTGCCATTTCATTTTCTAAAAATTTATTTGCAAGTGTGAAAAAAGGGATGTTTCAAATATAGTGAGTGATTGCAAAGATTACAAACATTACATATCAAGTTTTCACAATGGAGATTTCATTCAAACTCTTCAAAGGTTAACTGCTAACAGCCTCTTTCTATGGAAGGTTAACCAGTTCTGGAGAAAATCCAAATACCAGATACATGTAATATACCACTCAGCTTATATCCTATTTTTCTTTTGGAAAAAAGGGAAGTAATAGTTGCAATAAGATGATTAAGTCTCATGCATTTTTGCCTCATTTAAAAGATGATTAAGGATTATTACTCCAACCAATGGATTTAGAAACTATTCCTGTTGGAATATTAATACAACTCTGCTTATTGAAAAGAACTGAGAGAGATTTAGAAGGGTGCATGACTAAACAGGAAATTGCTGTCTTATTTGTTTCCAAAGATGTGTATAATGGACTTCAATCAAATCAATATTGACAGTGTTTATACAGGTCTAGGAGTTGATCTGAGATGAAATATTGTCTCCCTTGTGTATTTATGCATTTTGCACTCATAAATTGACTTCTGTTGTGGAGATGATGTGAATTATTTATATTTTGCATTGACATGCAGTGTTGATGATGATGGTGAAGTAAAAGGCAGATCATTCAATTCAATGTGAAAATCACAACTCTCTCATTCTATTTAAGGAAAGAAATGGATATGATTGCAAGGATTGTAAGAATTGATTTGTCTATGTTATCTATATAGTGTAACTACAAATTACTACTTTTTTTTTTCCTCCTAATGAAATCATCCACATTTGAGAGGAATGTGTAGCTTTTTGCGCATGTATGTTGCCAACTCAAAGCAGTCAATATGAAAACCTTTCCTTTGCATTGATGTTTTTTGCCCATCAAATTTTGCAAGGGTGCGTGAATTTTGGTTTGACCCCTCGTCTCATTTTGGATAAGACCATGGATGCGCCCCTTGACTGCATTCACTTCTGTATGTTAGATCCAGACTAGAGTTGAGAGAGATAGGTTCATTGATATGACTGTCAACCTTCTCTTAAAAAGTAGTATTGCCCTACAAATCTCCTGCATCCTACCTGCCAGTGCATTATCCAGTACAGGATATGACCCCAGTGACCTAGATTATTGATTGTAGGGTAATTGACCTACTTACCAGGGTTCAGGTCTGGATACATGCAGTGAAATCAATAGGAACAACATCAACACTTGAGTTACTGTTCTCATGCACCAGTCCTTCACTGATTTAAAGGGAAAGTCCACCCTGGTATAAAGTTGATTTGAATAAAAGCAGAAAAATGAGAGAAACAGAATAGTAAAAGTTTGAGCAAAATCCGATAAGAAATAAAAATGGTATGAGTTTTTGAAGTTATAATCAATCAAACTCAAATTGGCAACTCCGAGACATATCTTGCAAGCTCCTCTCCCATTTGCTCAGTACTAGAAATTTTATAAAGTTTTGTTTTCTTAGTTTCTGATGAAGGAATAGATTTGTTTTATACAGGGTTTGTGTACAAACATTTGAGCAATGATTAAATATCTAAGGTGCATGTCTGATGGAATATTTTCTTGAGAGAAAATGGAACTTAATTATTTTGATGGGAGAGATATGTCATGGAGTATCCAATTTGTGTTTGATTGATTACAACTTCAAAAATTAATTAACTTAATTCTTATCATATTTTACTAAAACCATAATTGATCTGTTTGTTTTAATTTTTCTGCTTCTTTTAAAACCAAGTTGTAATCAGGGTGGACTCTCCCTTTAAGCATAATGGTTTTCACAGTGATCATTTCCATGGGATAAGCCAAAATTAGTGTGGATGGTGTCTGTTTGTAACTTGAAGCATATGAAGTCTAGACATAATGAGCCCCTCCCCCCCACCCCACCTCCCTCGCATATTTGTATCTCAAAAAAATTATGTGTATATCAAGTGAGTCCGGAGTATGTGGGATAGCCTCTTTTATTGCATTAGGTTAATTCACATGAACACATGCACCAGACTTTCTCAAACTTTTTTATATGGAGAGAAAATGACTCTGCTTGTGAGCCAGGCTAATCTGAATTAAATTGAGATTTTTGTAATCCCTTCTCAACACCCATAATACCCTCCTCCATTGTTAAGAGTACATGTGTGTCCATACAGTATTTTATTTTATAAGTACAGTCAAACCTGCTTTAGCGGCCACCTGTATAGAAAGACCATAATTTTTGTTTCCCTTGAAAAGTGTTTCTCATTGAAATGTGTATTAAAGGAACCTGTACATAAAGACCACCTGCTCATAAAGACCGCTTTTCTTGTTTCCTTTGAGTGGTCTTTATAGACAGGTTTCACTGTATATGTATAAACTGACGCGACCAGATTTCATTTAAATTTTATCTAGCTCACTGTTCATAGAATTTGAAAGCACACACTGCACTTCTTAGCAAGATATCTCATGCAGTATTTGACAGCAAATTGAGGTGATATTTAGCTGCCCATACAATGTGAGATGATTAGTATATTGGAAAATATGGTGTGTTATCTGACATCTTATTTACAGCGAAACCTTACAAATGTGATTATTGTGGTAATTGTAACGTGATTTAAGAATAAACTGCAACATAACTATAGAGAAGCCATTCTGTTTTCCCCAGACACTTTTTATCAGAGAGAGTTGCCAATTAAGACATCCTGATAAGACTTACATGAAGCCTTTCAAAACTTCAGGTGCTTTTGTGATTTGCTCTCAGTTGTTTATCTTACTTTAAGGCCAGCTTATACATGTATGTCATGGATTCTTTTTTTTGTATTATAGTATGGATGCATACATTACTAAGAATTTTCATAGAATGTGTGAGGTCATCTGATATATTCATTTTTATCCCCAACCACCAATTGCTGTTCAAAAAAGTGAAAAAAGTGTGTAGGAAATAAATATCGTTTTAAGAGGGATTTTACGCGGTTACCAAAGAGAGGTAACTGGACTTGCCTTATTCAAATTCCTATCTTTATGAATGCAGTCATGTTGAAACATTTGGATATCCTGATATTGATAATTACAATTTATTTTGTTTTTCTTCATCCTACCCTCTTTTTTCCCCCTCTTCTTTGCCCCTCTTCTTTGCCCCTCTTCTTTGCCCCTCTTCTATCCTTTCATGTTTTTCATTATTTATTCTTCTTCTTTCAATCTGCATCTCTCTTTATTTGCCTGTAACTTCCAATCCAACCTTCCTTTCATACTCCCTTTCCTTATTCATTCTCTTCCCTTCTCTCCCACATGTTGTCCATCATCTGTCCACTCCCTCTCTTTCTCTGTTCTACCTCTTTGTTCTACCCGCAGAGCTAAGGTTCAAGCCCAGCGCAAGTTTGCCTATCCTCAGGCCTACAGTCCGGGCTGCACCCCTTCCAAGATGAAGAATGGAGATATGATGAGCTCCAGCAAATCCTGCAGCATCTTCAACCACTGCCCTTCTACTGAAGACTTCTTAACATTCCTGTGTCTCCGAGGTAAGCCATTCAATTTGATCAAGACCCAGTCTTGCCATTCAGGAGATGAATTATTCATGTACAGTAACATTCCACCAAGTGCTTGAGGGGAAAATTCACGACTTCCTTTGGAGAAAGAATGGTTTGATCATTATATTTTTACCTGTCAAACAAAATTGAGTTGAATGAAGAGTGAAACTTCAGAGCAATAATGAGGAGCAAATAAAGTGTATTGTTATAATTTTTCTGCTGACATTATTTAAAATAGTTGAATATATTATAAAGGTATTAGCATTGGCTTATGTACATAAAAAATGTGAAAGGTATTGCCATGAGTTGTATTTCAAGAAAAGTATCTGAAAAAATAGTTTTCTGTGACAAAGATCTCAGGATGAGGAGGGGAAAGAGGTGGGGATGGGGGCGGGGTCAGAAATGGGATAGATGGAGAGCGACAATTGGAAGGAGAGCGGGACATATGTCAAGTTGTATTATGGTTAACATCAAACGGTTCAGGAGCATTTCAAATTAAATTGAATATTCAAGTAGATGTACCATCACATGGTTCGGGAATAATGTATCTGTTGAACGATAGGGGATTTACCTTCTCCTCCTTTGTTTCCTTCCGTAAACATATCAAAATAATTGGTCGAAAGTTGATAGTCACAGAGGTACATGTAACCCACAAATTGTAGGCTAGATACTAGTGAACTCTTTTGACAGTAAGTTAAGTGATGACAGAACATCAGCAAGTCGGAAGCTCCCTGGAAGACTTCTTTCACAGCGATGGTGCCAGTTCTCTCACCACAGCAACAAAACGGCTCCTCTGCGGTTGCCGTAGTTACAAGGGAGTTACTTGCCTGGATAACCTGTCAACATTGATTTGGTAAATGAAACACCATTCAGGCCTCCGAAGGGCACCAAGTTGATGTCCTCTGGGACACTCACTGCCTGAAGGATTGTTCTACTACAAGATATTGGCATCGTAACAAGTGTGAGCTGAAATGGCTGTGAACTGAACTGATCATTGTAGAATGAGTTGCTCTTGGTCCTTATTAAGCGGGTTTAATCTTGTATCATCTTTGGAATGAGTGTATTTATGTTTGCTTTTTAGACTGAGATACTGCCATGTATCAGGTCTATCCTGTAGAAAAACCATTCAGGCTTCTGAAAGGCACCAAGTTGACATCCTCTGGGACACCAACTGCCTGGCGGACTTATCTACTACATGTACAAGATATTGGCATCTTATCAAGGATTCAAGTGTGAACTGACTTGTGAACTCAAGTCAAATGTTTTGTCAGTTAAACTTTATTAGGCAACTGTTTAATCTTGTATCAGCTTTGGAATGAGTGAGTCGATGTTATTTTTTTAGACTAGGATACTGTCCTGTATCCGGTCTATCCTCTGGACTGTGTGTTATTATGTATTTCCAACACCAAATCCCATTTATCATTTCTCCGAATCACCTATAAAAATGCATGTACCAATTAATAAATAAAGTACATTTTCAGGGAAGTCTGAATTGCTACTCCTATATGGATTGTAATATGAGGCGCAAGTAACACCCCTAATATTCCTCCTACACATGGAGGGTGACAAGATGAACTTGGGTGGGTAAAGACGGAGATAGAGTGATAGAAACTTTTTTGAGTCACCCACCACTTGAGACACTCAGCTGGCACAACTTCTGGAATGGAGGGGGAATCCCTCTCTGTAATGGTGATACTCTCTTGGCGTGTAACCAAGCTGCGGAAACACTATATACCACAGCCCACATGAGTGGGAGAGAGAGAGAGCGTGTCCTCACTGCCATGCATGCTCTGATAATCACCTATTGATTGTCTCTCTCTATTCACACCTAATGTCCATTTGCAAACATGTCACTAATGCTTCAGTCTTTGATGGCATCATTTTTGTGTACAATAACCCTAGGTCACTCAGGTAGTGTGAACTGCTCTCATGAATGTACATTATGTTGCAATTGCAGTTTAGAGTTTGAACAAAGCTTGTGCATGAGAGACAGGATGAGAGTCACGGTCGGCAAGAAATCAAACATAATCAGCCTCGGAAGTGTGAACATTCGCTTTTACAAAAGGCACTTCACAGTGTTATTTCTAAAATTGGAATTCATTTCCTCTATCCTGTGGTGGAGGTTGATTCATATTCTAGTAATGGATCTCTTTCATTGTTTAGCATGCGGAGGCATGAATTATTGTCTATCCACTCTTTATTTTTTTAAACAATATTCTGGAAGTGAGAGGAAGTATCATCACATTTTTGTAGATGACGCCCCTACAGCTGAAATCCTATATGAAAAAAGTTTCTATTTGAAGGAAATGCAGGGTGTGTATCAAATTTGAAAATAGATATTATAGTTTGTAGATATCTCTAAAACCTTTAGGATAGAAATACATCTGTCCGTAAAAATGTAGCCAACATTGTCATACATCGGTCCTTAAAATGTTGCACACGTTTTCATACATCGGTCCTTAAAGTATAGCAGACATTTTCATATATTGGTCCTTAAAATGAAGCAAACATTTTGAAAAATGTAAAGATAATGTTTCATGTACACATATTCATCTTTGGAAAACATGCTTTCCTTTATAATGTATTCATTTGGTCATTTTCTTCCTTGATCCATAATCGCCTAGAAAGTTGAATGACTTTACAATTAAACCAGAATTTGAAAATCAAATGCAACATTCTCAAACATAGTGAGATTGTGTATCATGTACATGTATGCATTTTCAAAAGAAAGAAAAAAAGTGCCCTTCATGTAATACATTCACCTGCTACTAAGCTACCTGCTGCATGATCTGTACTCATCCTTGTATCCATCTTCACATCAAAAGTTGAATGACTTTGCAAGTTTAAACATCAAACCAGAGACAGGGTCATGGTATGAATCACTTGATGGGAGCTGTCTCTGTCCATCTAGTGACTAAGTTTCCATGGTAACAATTAAAAACAGTTATCAACACAATATGCCCATGCATTCAAGATATCATTACCCTTACAAGGCTAGACTGGATGAGTTGGTGCACTGATCAAAGTTTTCAAACATCAGGCTTATCATATTCTCAGCAATCGTGACTTATGACACGGTTTCTCAAAACTTGAGAGTAGTCGGAAGTGAAAACAACTATTCAATTAGATGTGAAAGATAGTGTAACAACCAGATGCAACATAATTTTCATTCAGCTGATGAATTTTTTGGTAATGTCAAAAGTCGAGTAGAATGTAAACTGATAAGACTCACTGATTTTTTTCACACAGTGTAAGTGATTGTCATCGGCTTAAACTATTCATCATTTGAAGTTGCAAAAAAAGAAACTGTAGATACACACAAAAACAGAAACATGGGGTAAAGAATGACACACCATGTATTCACTAATCAAATGATTAAGAGCAATAAACAAGTTTTGATATAAGAACAGTTTTTTTCTGTCTTGAAGGTAGTTGGAAGGATAGGGATGAGTAGAAAGGGGGGAGGGGCAGAAGGAAATAGCCTGTTAATTGCTGCATAAATATATGTGTGTTACTTGCTAATAAAGAAATGTCATTATTTTATTCTTGTACCTACAGGCACACCAGCTCTACCTCCTAGTTTGGATCTCTTCAAAGTGCAAAGCAAACCCATACCAACCCTTCTGCAGTCCATGCCAAAGCAACTGGCTGGACGCAAGAGGAGTGCCTCCAGCACCTTGCGGAGCGACAACGATATCAACATACCAGGCATTGAGCCCCTTCCTAGAGATGACTCTGCCCCTGCCACTCCCACTCCAACCCCACCCAAGGGCACCAAGACTTCGCCACCCAGATTGGCCAAGGCGGCGGCCATGGCGTCATCCACTATGCTGCAACAGAAGATGAATATCAGGGAGAGGAGGCTCAGGCTTGATGCTAGGCATTTCAAGGTGAGATATGAGCAGTCCTTGTTGTTTTGTCTTTAGACGTGTTAAAGATGAAGGAAATGAAATTTTGTGTTTTTACATTTTAGTTTTCGAAGAAGGTGACCACAAATGTTTGAAATAGTGCAGAAAAAGAGTTTCAGGAGAAGGCACCAGGATTTTAGATAACCACCTTTCTTATCTTGTCATGTGCTTGCTATAGAAAACACTAGTTTGAAATGACTGTGTGTGAAGGGACAAGTGGTATCTGAATAGGTATTACCAGAGTATTTAATTATGATTACAGGAAGCTTATTAAGCACTAGTCCATTTCTCTTATACATCCTTCCTCCAGGCCTCTGGCAAATTGAGCAAGAATCTTCGGAACTCTTTCAAGTCGAACCAGAACAACATCTTGGGCAATGGTCCTCAGCAGTTACCACCCAATCTGACTCCAGTGCCTCCACCTATCTTGGCAGTCCAGCGTAGCAGGCATCCACCCCCACTGATACCAATTGTACCCTGGGAGAACAAACGCTGCCAGACAAACAATCACCACTCCAGCAGAAAATCGTCATCTGTCAGAACCAACTTGACCAGATCCTCAGGAAGATCTTCTAGTAGAAACTGTGTGCCTTCAAAGAACAACATCGTTAATCATAGACTAGACAAAAACATACGAGAGGACCAAAGCCCCATCATTGCTACCTCAAAAGCAACGAACAGCGGTCGGAGGAGAGAGACCCATAAGAACAACCACAAGAACAATGACAAACGTGCAAGAATATCACAGAGATTGAGGAATGAAAGATGTTCAGGTGAAGTCATCAATGGGTCAAATCACCTTCTGGATAAACTTGATGATGCTCCTAATGGTCATACCCTTCTCAGTCAGATCAAGCTTCTGAAAGGATCCAGAAGAGAGCGCAAGGAGAAGAAGTGCTCCTGTCATTCCCAGAATTGTTCCCAAAGGACACGGTCTAGGCATAAGAACGGTGATAGGGACTTGGCCTTTGAGGGTGCCATTGAGGAAGTGTTGAAGACAGCAAAGAGGCAGAAGAAACTCAAAGATCTGAAACGGCGTAGTTCAAGGAAACTCAGAAACAGTTCTATGATGCTCCGAGACAGGGTACAGGCTCCAGAAGTGGAGCTAGATGACTCTATCGTGGATAAGGCTGACGCGATCAACAACATCCTGTCAACAAATGGAATTAGCAAGAAGCTCACCATACCTCTTACCAATTGCACTCTTAATAATAATGTTCTCAGGAAGGATAGCATGATCTGTCCAAAGGCCCACCTCAATCATGAAATTGAGAAGAAATTAACCGAACTAAAGATCAAGGAAGATGGGGAGGAAGAGGACAATCCTGCAGCAAGGCCAAACAAACTCAGGAATCCACTCCTTCTCAAAAACCACAAAGAACTGTTGCCGCCTAAGGCCATATCGGAAACAACACTGCAGAAGCTGCAAAAGAAGGCTCAGGGCCAGTCTCCGAGACGTAACCGGGCCAAGACCAAGAATGGGCTGGCTCTATTCAAGAATTCCAAGGAGGAGGTCCCGGTACAGGCTGGACCGTCTAGCTATATTGAGGGTGTGAAGGAGGGATTGGTCCTTAGACCCAGTGCAGAGGAGTGGAGTGATCCGATGGCTTACATGGAGTCCATTGCTGATCAGCTCAATGAACATGGGATGTGCAGGGTTATTCCACCTGATGGCTGGAAGGTAAGCATATCTTAGAATATAACATCCTCTGAGAACCAGAAGGGCATTAACTCACAACCTTCAACACATAGTTAATGACCTTCTAGCTCTAAATGGGCAATAATAAGAATTTTACAGAAATGCATTTTATGGTTTTTAGTTTGTCCCACTCACCATTAACAATGGTCTGAAGAAGCTTGCAGAACAGCAAGTGAAAGTTTAACAAAAAGGTACATTTTTACCGATTATGAAAGAGGAGCTTTTTCTCAGCATCTACAGCCATGGAAAAAATTATTAGACTAAGAATGGTTACTGATAGTGGTATTTTTGTTGTAAGAAGGAAATAAAATATTATAAAACAAGGTATAATTGCCGGAATTTGGTATTCATTCAGTGAAATACAAAGACAAATCATTTTTATAATTTTGTATGCATTATTATAGTACCCTTATTATAGTACCCTTATTATAGTACCCTTATTATAGTACCCTTAATATAGAAGCTTGGTCTAATAATGTTTTCCAGGGCTGTATATATTTTTTGCATTAGACGTTTATCCTGCAAAGGCCTTATGCAATAGACCTATATCCTGTAAAACATCCAAGGAAACAATTAAAAGCATAACTTGTTGACTCACTCTTGCCATGTGTCACCATTAAATATGTAGCTGAGTATCAAATAAGAATGGAAACACCACAGAAAATTTCCAGATGAATGAAGCTCATTAATGGATGACTGAACAAAGTCTGATGATGATGATTGACTTGTAGACACTGTGCAAACAGATTGATTGGTTAGCTTTGTTTTCTCCCCCCTCTTTCTCTCTCTGTTTGTAAAGCCTGAATGCAAGCTTCACGCCAATACCAGATTCACAACAGAAGTCCAGTATATTCACAGATTAATGCACAGGTAAGATCCCCATTTTTTGTTGTTTCGCACTCCAATAATCTGCACACATCCATGGTATGTTGATATAGCAACAAAATAAATACAAGTATATTAATAGATTTCCTTAAAATAAATGTACTTATCTACCAAATCAAGTAAAAGCAGTCATGGAAGAAAAGACAGATGAAATAGGAGCTATTGACATCTCTGATCTTGAAAGAAAACCCTCTATATTGAAATTATTAATTGTTTAACAATGCCCTCATAGAACTATTTCTCATGAAAACTGATTTTTCGATCAAACTTTGTCATAATGTCCAACTTCTTCCAGGAATAGTAGATGGTAAAATAACATCTTAGTTCGGGAAAGCTCCTCTGATGACATGCCCAAGGAAAGGAAATTGGATGCCTTGGAAATGGAAATTAGCACTAAGTATTCAAATTTTAACAAAGTATATTTGAGGTTGAAGGTTGAATGTAATTGTCAAAATGGCAAAGAAATGTATGTTCCATCAACACTAATTTCTTTATAATGTCTGTACTGTCAAATTTGATTACTTAATTTGTTTGTTTTTAGATGGAAGTCGAGAAGCAAACAATTAGCATGTATCAAGAGACATTTGGAAGAGAGGGAGAAAGTGGCATACTATCCCCCTCAGGTAAGAAAATGATGAATATCATTGAAATAAAAGAAGAGATTTCCTTCCATGCACTTTTCTTCAAGGTAATATTTACTTTTGAAAATTAATATTATACAAATATAAATCATTTTGAATCCTTTTGAATTATTTTTATAACTGATGATACCCCCGATTTGAGAGTTATTTGCTGGGGAGTATGAATAGAGTTCTCATTATTCTAATTGAAAATAAACACAATTTTCCCTGACTAAAAACTGACAATTTTTTCTATTTTTCTGCATGTTGAGGGATATATTTTTCTTTCATTCTAGGTCAAATTAAAGAATTTCACAACTTTGTCGAAATGTTAAATTGTACCTTTCAGTTACAGGATGAAAATTATTTCGCTTGGAAAACAATGTAGCAACAATTTTTTTCCTTCAAACTTCAGACTCTGTCTCTCTAATGGTATCATTTTATATGATATGGGAAAGGGTGGGGGGGGGGGGGGGTGGAGGAGCTCATTCTGAATTAAAATTGAAGCCAGGCTAAAGAGACATCATTCATGTTCATGCTTGTACCAGCATATAGATAATGTGCTTGTGATCTGATTTCTTTCACGTTACATTACATCCAAGCCGTGACTCAAGCCTAGAGCTTGAAGGGTAATTAATCAAACATGTGTGTGACATTTATGATACATTGGGGTAGCTCTGTAGAAGCATCATAATCACACAACATGAGACACCTTGAAAACCTCATTCACACACGACGTAAATTGCCCCCACAAAACCCCCCCCCCCAAACAAACAAACAAACAAACAAACAACAAATCAAAACAAAACAAAAAATGCAACGGCAAAGTCACCTAACAACAATAATTTTTGTACAGCTACATGTAGAATGTATCAAATCAATCTCAAAACACTTTACCTGGCCTTCTGTGGGTAAACCGTATTACGGAAATAAAGGAAAACATAAAACCTTCTCACACGGAAACAAACTCTGTGTTCGGTTCCGTGCGGGCCTTATTCTATGCGAGCGCATATGGGTACATCGACTAGTCTCCTCACAAGTTGCTGTTTTGATTATTGGGAGTATTTTTCAACTTCCAATATCTCTTTATAGAATCAACATTTAAAGCTCATATTTCGGATATAGTATAGCGACATGGAACCCCTCATGTACCAAGCAAAATATTTTTTTGTGATTGGTACACTTTAAGCATAGTGCATTTCACATTGCTGTATCTTACCACACACTCATAAGTGAGTACGTGCAAGGGCCTTTTGTTGTGCGCAGCTCCTTTTTTCCACCCCACTTACCATTCACTCACTTACTCACTTAAAATGGATTTTATTTTACTGCAGCTTTTTTCTTTTTTTTGGATGTGATTTTCTGTGTCATATGTGAACAGGGCCTAACAAGTTTGAAGCTGGGAGATAAATGTCAGATTATAAATCATGGTACAAGTTACAAGTAGCTTTATGTGTAACACACTATTTTCAATACTTCATAGTTAACACTTGAGATCAAAAGTAATGTATTAATGACATAAAGTTTGGGGAATAACACTACTCTAGGAGGACTGACAAAATCAATGCAGTATAAAGTATCATATGTTGTCTGTTAAAAATCTTTTCTCAATCACTTGCTGTAATACATGTATGTCTTAAACTAATAATTTAAACCTGAAAGTTAAGAGTTGTCTAAAGCCTGGTTTGACAATGAAGCTTTGACCAAAGTCTAAAGCAGTCTCTTTGTTGAACATGACCTAGCTTTGGGTATAACTGGAATAGTAGCATGCAGACCTAGATGTGAAGATTCAATGTATACTATACTAGTCCCAAACAACCCTTTTCATGCTGTCTTTCATTAGATATCTGGCTATGAGATAGACCTAGTAGAGTTCTCTCAGGTTGTAGCACAGCAGGGAGGACTCAAGACCATCACAAATAATAAGAGATGGAATAAGGTTGCAGACTTGCTTCACATTCCCAAAGCAGTAAGTTGTACCATACACATATTTTAAGTCATCATTGCAGTCCTGATATTTTAGGCTTAAATACTGTATACGCCATATATTTCGCGAATTTCGTGAATCGCGAGTGGGTCGCGAAATTAACAACATGTTAAAATTTTGCTAACATAAGTAGTCAGTTGAATTTGTTGTCTCCTGGTCATCATCACTGCTGTTTGTAAATTTGAGAATTTTCCAACTGCGAATTCAACCTTTTGTGAAATACTGTAAAAGTGGAAATTTTTAAGTGATTAAATTTTCGCGCTCGGCCAAGTAAGGTAAATTTCACGTGTTTTTAATTTCACCGACGCGCTAGGCTCATGGGCCAAAGAATCCATAAACAAAAATATTTGTGTGTTTTTATTTTTTGCGCAAATTGCATGCCGTGCAAAATGCGCGAAAATTTCCACATCAAGAAATATTCCACGTTTACAGTAGTCTGGTTTGTCCAATTGGCGAAAATTTATCGCCGCAAAATTTATGGCTTATACAGTCTCATTCTAAGGGACATCATATACATGTATTGTTTAGTAAAGTATGCTATCAAGTCCAATCTAAAAGGATACCTGTATGATGATATTGTTTATTCTAAAGTATGATATATTGACTAATCCAAAGTATATGATAAATATGATAATTCTTTTGACTTACTTACTTACAATAAGTTTATTCATATGGCACGAAAAAGAGACATGATAACGAAGCTTTTTGACCTGCACTCATCAGGTTATCACGCAGGTATATAACAAATTACTCGAAATCAACTATATTATACTCGATGAACCCGGACGCAACCGGGACGCCGTAATTTCAGAACAATCGCAAAGCTTGGACGAACTCCTTTTGTCTGCACAGAAGGTGTTCGTGCGATTCAATGTAGGCGGCTTCCAGAAAGCGTAAATGCGCTGCGCTTCTGGCCCGCTTCAAGTTTATTTATATTTGTATATGATTTTGATTATGTGCATTGTGCTAGAAAGACATTATGAACTACATCGCATTGAATATATGTAGCTTCAGAAAGTTTATATTGTGGCATACATGTAGAGACTAAAAAATCTAAAAGAAATCTGTTATGGGTTATAAAGTTTGAAATAGGAGTTACAGGAATGTATCGATGTAGATAGGGAGTGACACCGCGGATTGTCATATGTTGGCAAATATTTGTAATCTTTGAAATCTGAATATTTTTTTCTATTTCTATTTCGCAGCTTCAAAGCAGAGTGAAATTAGATAGTATCTACTGCAAGTTTCTGCTCAGCTTTGATAATCTATCGAAGGTAAGTTTTCTTATTCATAGTTCTTAGGCTTTGAACTATTTAGGTGGTCTGTCGTAGTCGACAGACCACCTCTTAATTTCGTCAGAATTTTCTTTATTCTTTATTATTATTTATTTATTTTTATTTTTCCACCACTTTCTTGTTACCATGATTCCTCACTATCGGCTGAGTCAATTTTTATCAAAATCTCTACAGTCATGAGGACATATCAGATCAAGCTCGGGTATCTATTTCAAGGTCATCAGGTCATCGTGACGTCATCCAGGCGCCATTTTGTGAAATCACATTATCAATCATATCTTCATAACAAGTCTTCAAAAATAAAACCATATTTTACACACATGAACTTCAGGTCAAGGGTCAACATAAAATGTCATCAAAATCCTTGTGCGCATCATGACGCGCACGTACGCGTGCGTCAAAATTTAAAAATGCTCCAAATCACTTTTTAATCAAATTAGAGTACGGTTCAGGACATTTTAAGCATTTCAAAATTTTCTGTCCGTGCGCGTCCGCGCGCGCGTTATGCGCGCGCACAGCGCGTAGAGAACGTAAAAACGCTGTTTTTTCGCATGTTTCATCTTCCTGATATTATTCTTGACAATTTCCAAATATTTACAGTCATTCTCGACCTTCCATAATGTCCTACGCGCGCGTCAAACTTTCAAATTCGTGCGCACGTCAATGGTCATTCTAATGTAAAAAGTGGTAAAAGCATGCCCATCTAGAATTCGCCATAGCTCGTCAGAATGCACGGAAATCCCCCAATTTCTTTACATATTCTGAAAGCCTGTGAGTTGTAGATTTGAATTCATGTAGAATTTTTGCCGATCGCATGTTCCACGTCATCATATTTACATATGAACTCAAAAAAATGATTTTTGAAAAAATGACATCATTTTTGTATTCTTTTGATAATATTTCAGTAATAGGTGGTCGGTTTTCTTCCAAATTTTGATATGTTATAGCTGAGACAATTCTCTACAGCATCAGTCACCACCATTTTTAATTTTGATGACGGCATCACAGTGAAATTTTCAATCAAAGATGCCATGTCAGAATTTTCCCTATTTGCGTGTTATGTCTATGGAAGATGACTTTTTTTTGAATCAT
This sequence comes from Heliocidaris erythrogramma, assembly GCA_025617745.1. Classification (NCBI taxonomy): domain Eukaryota; kingdom Metazoa; phylum Echinodermata; class Echinoidea; order Camarodonta; family Echinometridae; genus Heliocidaris; species Heliocidaris erythrogramma. Next base: position 36,912,483 of record CM046866.1, on the reverse strand, counting down.
GAATCTACATGACATTGTTCTCTGAGCAGTATCTCAGTTATTTTTTGTCTATTTTCTTCCAGATTTTAATATGTTGTAGCTGAGACTATAAGCTTTTATAAGTGTGGTCTCCAATTTTTGATCAGATGTCGGGATCATGCCCATTTTTTTACTACAAAATGGGATTTGAGAATCCCGTTTTTCGCTTACGTGTTATCTCTATGGGAAATATTTTGGTATATTGGTCAAAGCACTTGCCTCCCATTCCGGTGACCCAGGTTCGATCCCCGGTGGGTCCATAAAATTTTTTTTTTTTTTTTGCTTCTTTTTGCCCTTCATTTTACCATCCTCTTCGACTATTATAACATAAACAATCACAAACCATGTAATAAAATGCCTTATTTTGCATGTTATGTCGATTAGAATGTAGTGTGCAGTAGTTTGTGTACATTAACCCAATGGAAATGTTGATTCCCTGTCGTGTATTAGAGCTATGGGGTTTATCTCCCAAGTATCTTGCAATATCAAATTGTCCTGTTTGATATCACAATTTCTCAAAATTGGCTTAGTCAATTATCTTAAATTATCATTATATCATCTTCATCATCATAATCATCACCATTATCATCATCACCATAATCATTTTACAATGACCGTTTCACACATTTTGCTACATTCCTGTCCTGAAGAAGCATCTCCATTCGTGGCATTCTTGACTTCCTATCTTTAGTATTTCCCCATTATTATGATCATCCTGATTACAATCATGATCATACAAATTGAAAGACAGACCACCTAATTCGTCCTCATGACGAATTAAATTTCTAGTTCATTTTATTTCAGTGAAATACAAACAGCAAAAGTAGACTGTAATTTCATAGTAAAGGAATGAAGTTATCAGTAAGATGACAAGAATTAAATAGAAATTAGATGATGTATCATTTCCCTAGAGCCAAAAGGTCATTAACTCCTATCCTTTAATACAGAGTTAATGGCCTTCTGGCCGTCAACAGACGGTATGACTTATTTCACATTCTGTATTCTTGGAGGCCTTTCTTCATGGACCCTTACACTGTTTTATAAAGTGTATATTCCACTTATTTTATATGATATTTGTAGCTTCTAACATATTCTGTGTCCACTCATTTTCTTCTTACAGGAAGATAATCAGAGGCTTGAAATGGAGACAGAATTGTTGAGAAAACAGCAAGGTGGTGAGTAAAATGATTTATGAATTTGGATTTTATTTTGAGCTGAATTCCCTTTAAACCTTCAGTGAAGCCTTTGGCACAACTTTCATATGGCTTTTTAACAAGTGAATGCAAAAGTAAATAAACAAGTGTCTTTCTGGTAAACTAGGATTTGGCTACATGGCGCTTGGATAGGCATGCACCAGAAGTAGACATTGGGACTCCTTTTCATGCCTCTTCTGGCTGGCTAGAGGAAAGACAAGTGTTGATTGGAGAGCCCTGTTTCATAAAACTTTTTATCCTTAGCAATTTTCTGTAATTGATATAAGCTACTGAAATCCTTGCATTTGATTGGCTGTAAGCAGATTTGTTATTGAATTTTGCTACTTGTTATTGATAAGAAGTTTTATGAAACAGGGCCCAGATTCGTTCCTTTGTTGAAAAGCCAGGAGACAGACACTTTACTGGTGTTGCTGAGACATTTAATAGGGAAGTTTGGTTGTGTTCCAGACAAAGCTTGAGAAATAGATGTAATTTCTGCATCTTACAGGAATTTGAATGATTTAGACCTTTAGCAAAAAAAAATACTCTGAAGAAATTTATACCAAGAAATTGGCAATGCAGCAATATTAAAAATATATTAACATTGCAATATTTTTGTATAATGTATCCAAAAAATATAACTTTTCTTTATATCATACACATACCTATTTGGTGTATTAAAACCTTTAGCAAGAATCTTATCTGTCTAGTGTTTACAGTGAAGAAGATTTCTATTCATTTCTTTTGCAGCATCAAGATTGAGATCACATGACCACGAGTACAATAGTTCTGAAGAGGTCGTTTGTAAGGGTCGACCTACGACTCTGTCTGCATACAGTCGTATGGCCAGTCTTACACAGCAGATGCTTTATACCAGGCCTAACCCTCTGTTGGATAATATAGAGGTGAGTTCTAAATCATGACTCCTTTTGTTCAAAGGTATCCTGAGAAAATTTTCAAGAGCAGAGGTGGGGGTGGTGGTGAAGGGGGTGGGAATGTTACATGTCATATCTAAATTTACCTACAATTTTGGGCTGAAACCAAAGAACTAAAAACACATTCAAAAAGGGGAAAGTATTTTGGAATTCTATTTAGAAATTGTGAATATAGTGTTCCAAGACAATATCTCTCCCCCCTTTTTTTTTTGAGGGGGTACAATGCAACTTATTTTACACATTCCTGTCTTTCGTAAGGGCCTGTTCACAGTTGTATATCATAAATTTGAGTAAGTAGATGAAACTGAATATCAGATCATCGCCATGTAGTACGAGGTTTAGGGTAGACCTAGTATACTGACCCTAGATTTATTTACTACAAGTTTTGTAACAATGGAGAACAATGAAGTGTTAATTGTTCAATCATGATGGAATTTTTTCCTTTGATGATGATTAAATATCATCAACTCATGAAGCACACAACTCGATATATGGCAGGAGTCAATAAAGAGGAAAACCATATTCAAAGCTTAATATCTTTAAAAGGAAGTAAATTTGCGGAAATATTTTATAATGGTATTGTAATTTATAATGTCTTCTTTAATTTTGTCGAGCAGCCTATCAAATTAGTCTATGGATGACTGAGCTCTGGCCAATTTAAAAAAGCATGTCAAAGTGGCCTTTGCCCAAGTTTGGGATAAATGTTGATCAGGAGATACTTTCATTAGGCGAAGGTGCATTCAATCAGAATGGAGATCATTCAATAAAACCTTGGGTTGACCATCCATTTCATTCAAAACTTGAGCAGAGGCAAATTTGACATGGATCAGAAAAAATGCTACTGTTCAGCTGTCCTTGGTCAGATTGTGTTGATCAAAATGTCAAATTAAAGAAAGCATGATGGGCTACAATGTGAGTATTTTGATGAAATCTTTATGTACCAATTGCTTCTATTTTCAGGGTTGAATCTGGGTTCCCTTTTTATTGGCTCACAAAATTTGATTCTGTATTCCTTCTCTGTGTTTTCTAATCAGGACGACTACTGGAAGATGTTAGACAAGGGTGAACCACATGTAGCCATTCACACGGGGCAGCTCAACGCTACACTCACAGCAAGGTATGTCAATACCTGAATCCTGTTTAACTTAAACTTTACCAGACTAGCATTCTCTAACATTTATAAAGACATCATATTACTTTCTTCACTCCTGCGCCCTGTCTTATAAACAGTCGAAGTTGATCTGGGCCCTGTAACATAAAACTCGTCATCAATAATAAGTTACAATAATTGTTATAAGCTACTGAAATCCTTAAATCTGATTGGCTGAGAGGAAACTTGACATAGAAATGGGGCAGTTGTTATTGATAACAAGTTTTATGAAACAGGGCCCTGGATTGATTGCAAGTCCTCCTATCAATTGTAAACTTACTAAAGATTATCTCTTTAGTGCAAAGTTGCGATCAATATAAAGGTGCAATCGATTTGAATCAATTGCAACTGTTAAGACGGATCCCGGATTGTGCAAATGCCATGTTAGTAGTTAAAAAAGAGATATGATTAGGAAATACTTTTGTTTTTGTTTTTTTGAAGATGAAGAAATAGAAAGATGTTTCTATTGAGAAGCTAACTTTAACAATGCATTTTATTGATTTCTTAGCAGTCTACAAATTACAATGATATTTCACAAAAATATCAGTGACATGAGCATTACAACTTTATTATGGGCTTACATATCTCAGAATGTTCTAAAAAAATATTGTATTTGTTAAGCTCTGATTGTACTGTGCTGAAATATTTTGACATTCAAAGCAATGACGCTACCTGTACTCAAATGCTAAGCATTGCATTTTATTGCTGTACCTTGTAACTCTAAAAATTACCACCTTTTCTTACTTGTTTGACTAATATGTGTGGAATTTCTATATTTATACAGAATGTTGGTGCAGCGAATGACTTTTTTTCCCTCTGACTACTAGTATATTGATGTCCTATTGTAGCTAGCACAGGTGTTAATAACTCCAGACTGTATGTTTGTTCCCTTTAGTGGATTTACTACTAATAGAGCCAATCCATATGCAAAGTAAGTCCTCAAAACTCCCCCAAAGAACCAAATTTCAGAAAACCCCAAAATGCACGGAATTGCACTTTTGATGATTAATTGCAGATTGTGTTTGCTTGTTATTGCATGGAATACTTTACCTAGTTTTATGTTAGACTTTGAATAGCACAAGTAGAAAATAATTGCATTCAAAATGACAATTAACACCAAATGCTTATGATCGCAAGCTTGCTTTTACTAACACTGCCGCTATGGAAAAATAATATGTTACCCAGATCTCTGTGTGATTTATAAATAAAAGGATCGTTTTTCATCAGAAAAAGTGTTGGAAAATAGGTAGAGGAACTATACCTCAGACGTGAATATTTTGTTTCAATTAAATAGGTAAGCCTCTTTGTGTTTTAGATTAGGTTTAGATTGTCACATACATGTTAATAACCTTCCTTCCTTCTTCCTTTTGTTTATCTCATTTTCCTCCTTTTTTAAAATTTAAATCTTTGTTTTTCATTGTGTGCTCTATCCTTCCTCAGAATAGCAAGATCCATTTGCAAAATCATAATTCCCCTTTACATATTATATGATACTCTAAAGTAGACTACTGCTGTTGTTTATTTTACTTTCTTGAGTGTTTTACTCCCCCATATCTTTTCTTATTGTTCCTCTAGTTAGAGTTATATTTACTCTCAAGAGTGTCTGTTCTAGGTCTTCTGAAGTGTATTAATGACGTCATAATTTCTTTTGATAAGCACATGTTTCCTGTTTTAATGCTTGTATTAAGTATGTTGGAAATCGGATATAACATAATTATGGAGGAAGTATATGAATTGCATTGACAATTGTCAACTTAACATTCCATTTTTGGAATATTTTGTAATTTGCCCCTTTTGTGATATAGAACTAAGAGTTTAATTGAAATGTATCCATTTTAAAATTTATTACAACTACATGTATATATACATGTACATGTGCAAATACGTATACTCATCTCCAGAATTACAATTCCTTGTGAAATTTCAATTTTCTTTGCTTTGTTGATCAAAGCATAAACTAAAAACACCCTGAATATGAACTTGCACCTATATCATCTGTATTAGCACATGAATATTTTAGAAATTATTATTTAAAGTAGGCTTTTCGTGAAATTTGCAAATAACAAAGCCAAAGCAATACTTGTTCAGAGCCACTTTTCTGTTGATTGCAATATTCCATTTCTCTGTATGGTAATGCAAAATGCATACACTTATTTCCGCAGAATATTGCAAGAAATAAAGCAGCTACTCACACTGCTGTACTAACTGATGTGCATAACCAATCCTGCTATAAAGCTCGCCTGCATTCCTCATATTAGAAATTACTTCTAGTTGTAGTTCAGAGACCAAAACAATTTATTGATAATATTTTTGCAATAATTGTGTGTATATTTCAAAATTCATTTATCTGTTCAATGTTATAAAGAAAAAATGTGAAATACGCCTATATTGAGAAATATATATTTAGAGTGATATTATTTACTTTTTAGTCATCACCATCATCATTTCCATGACCATGATCACCAAACATTTTTTTTTAATTATCACTATTACAGTTACCTTACATGACTCTTTGAAACTTGTAAATTAATGAATGTTAAATTTTGTAGGCACTGGAAGAAATTGAAAGTACATTTTTGTCTCTCATTAGAATGCCATATCAATGATCTCTGCATCATATTCTCTTCCTGTACATTGGTTTCTTTAAATATCACAAAAATCTTATTACTCAGTAATAATGAATGACAGTAGTCGTTAAAAGTACATTTAGGTTGTTGAATTTCACTTTAATGCTAAAGTTGAGTTCTTGTCATGTGATTACATAGTGATAGAAACTGTCTCAAAGCAATTGGGAAAGGTTGATCATGTCTACATAAGAATTGGTGTATACTGTCAAGTTTTGGAATCATCAAAATGACAAGAAAGTGACCCAATCTTGCTGAAAAGCACATGCAACTGCACACAGAAATGGGTATATGGGACTGCACACACATGTGGCATGAATGTTCGGCCCAAACCGTTCAGCTGTTTCTTGTCATATTTCGAATATAAGGGCAATTAAGGAGCAATCCTTTTCAGTGGACATATCTACCAAGATGTTCTTCCAAACTGATTTAAAAGGAATGACAAAGCTCACAAATTATTTTTCCTTTCCCAGAAATCAACCTTCCCTTTAATGCTATATTCATTGTTTGAAGAGAACCATACTCACCATATACCATCTGGATCTCTCAGCAGAGTCCCAAAAATACACAATTGTACAGGAAAATGTAATTCAGTCTTGTTTTTTTTCCTTCCAATTCAGTTCATATCCTGTTTTGGTTTATTATTAGTAAAAAGAAACACATGACGGAAGTCATGAATACATAGTTTCACTTTTATCTTACAAATATCGCACATGAACAAACACAAGATGAGCAACAAAGATATGTATTTGAATTCACAACAAATTTACATTAGGACAGATTTAGCTATGTTCAGTTGTTGAAAATAGAACAGTGTTGGTATGAAAGTGAAAAAGACGTGGCATGGTGTGGATTTAAAGGGAAGCTTGAGTTCTGGGAAAGGTAAAAAATAACTTGTGACCTTTCTCATTCTTTTTATGTTAGTTTGAAAGATTATCATAGTAGATATGTCCCCTGAAAGGGATTGCTCTTCAAATGCTCTCACATTCAAAATATGACAAGAAACAGCTGAAATGTTCGGGCAGAACATTTGTGTGAAGTCCCATATACACATTTCTGTGTGCAGTGCATGTGACTCTCAGCGGGTCAATTTCTTATCATTTTGGCGATTCCAAAACCTCACAGAATTCACCAATTCTTATGTGCTATATAATCAACCTTTCCAAATTGGTTTGAGACAGTTTCTTTCACAATTCAATCTCATGACCAGAACTCAACTTTATCTTTAAGATGATTTTGTTCCATTGCTTTGACATATATGCTCCTGCGACTATCACTTCTTTATTTTGTGAAAGATATAGGGTTAGGTTTACAATGGGTTTATAGGTACTTCATCCCTTTTGCAGACTTACACAAAACTTTGCACATGTTTAGTAGACACCCTGTAGGTACTGCCTATGAGATTTCAAGGTCACAAGTTCTATAACTCCTTTGTAAGAAATGAAAATCTTGCTTTTGTCAGAGAGGGAGCAATTCAGAAATCAATGCAAGTACATGTACTAGTAACTTTCAGAAAAATAATTTTAACAATTATATATCGTTATAAAAATAAAGTGTTGCCAAATTGTTTATATAAGAGCAAATTATAATCCTTTTCCTATCCACACAAGTTTTCCAGTTATAATTCTTATTTAATTAATCGCATACTCACAAAACTTAAAAATTTAGGGCTGCAAAAGGGATGAAGTACCTTTAAGTTTAGGGTTAGGGTTAAGTATAGTGTTTGGACTAGGGATGAGTTAGAGATGAAGTTCTTGTAGGATGTTGACCGCATACCAATTGTCTGGGAGCCTGTGTCGTGTAATCTTTGTTCCACCTCCTGCAAACCTTCCAAATCATCCATCTTGATTCTTACCATTCCGTTGTTATCAACAGACACAACTGGAACTGCAAGAACATCGGCAGGAATCCCAGCAATGTCCTTCACTTGTTGCCTAATCATCTCGGTGTAAACATGCCTCTGATGAAGATAGCCATGCTGTTTGGGTCAGAGGGATGGTCTACAGACAGTCAGGGGCTGTCACAGATAGAGTACTTACATACAGGGTCCCCTAAGATATGGTAATTATTTTTGTGTGAACATGTCTCTGATAAATTATCCTTGCTTTATGGGCTGATGGGATTGTCACACAGAGAGTACTTACATACTTGGTCCAATGAGGGTAAGAACTAAAGTTTACTGTTAAATTTATTTAATTAGCCTAATAATGAGGTTTCCACATTTAGAAAAATGTCCTGGGCCCCGTTTCATAAAACTTGTTATCATTAACAAGTTACGATAGTTGTTATAAGCTACTGAAATCCTTGCATTTGATTGGCTGAGAGCAAATTTGTCATAGAAATGTGGCAGTTGTTACTGATAACAAGTTTTTGAAATGGGACCCAGATTTCAACCTGTGCTGATGATCATAGCCATGTTTGCTTTAAGGAAAAATATGAAATTATCTATGAAATGTCCCATCTCTTGTAAGTATTACATCTTTTCATACAGTACAACTTATGTTCATGTATATGGTACATCTTTGTATACTTTGTTTTATTCTGGTAATTGAAAAAAACAACTACAATTGATTCAATTGTATTATCCTTGTTTTATCCAGGTATGGTGTCCCAGCCAGCCATTGCAATAAACTTGAAGAATTGCTGCAATCAGAAGTGCCAGACCTGTGCACATATCAACAACACTGCCTCTACAGAAACAACCTACACTGTATGGTAAGTAAGAATATTGTACTACACTATACATAGCCTGTGGATCTATTAGGTGTCTGTCTTTGTATAATGCTTTCAAGATATGTCTGAATAGCATTTGAATCAGAGCTTATTAAAATTTAATTACCAGACACTATTTTCAGACAACTGTTACCTAATTTCAAATTTACTCAGAGAACACTCAAAGAATAGCCTCATGTCAGAATTCACAAAATGTTTATTTTCTTTGAGGTACCTTTATAAGCATAAGCACCTAAATATACTGAGACAGGTCTACTATTTAAAAATGACAGCAACCAGGTGTTGTCTGATGGTATGTATATTCTTTTATAGGTACCTCCATCAGTACTAGCATGCAAGGGTGTGCCAGTCTATCGTCTTGTCCAGGAACCAGGGGAGTTCATCATCGTAGCCCATGGTGCTGCCAAGGCTAACTTCTGCACTGGCTACAGCATGTCAGAGGGTATCCCATTTGCCTCGGCCAGCAACCTCCAACACTGTCTAAGAGCGTTTGAGGTAAATCCAGAGTCTTAAAGAAGTCTTTGCCCCGCATTTTGAATGTTAGCAGTTAGGTGAAATACCAAATGTGAAATCAACCCATACCCCTTTGGGTAACTTATGCAGAAATCAGGTTCTTCAAACTTCTTTAAATTTGGGTTGTTCATCATGATGGACCAACCTAAGTTAAATAAATTTCTGTAAAAATTGCACATCTACAATCAAAGTCTAATAGCAGGAGTTAACTTCATTTCATAGGTGCTACATATAGTTCTCATTCTGTTGCCTAATCTTGTTGCCTGCTATTTGTTTCAGGCTTTTTAAAAATAATTATATTGTACTGAATGTTTGATGTTTCGACATCCCAGAATCTCTTCTCAGGCTGATTGGGTGAAAACAACAGGCATCTCTGCATCTCCATGAAATGAAAATAATTGATTATTAATATTTCTAGGTTTTAGGGCTATGTCTTATTGGTAGCCATACTTGTCTTGAATGTTACATGTAGTTGCTGGGATATGTGCTCGGGTGACAATTGCTGCGGGCTTTATTTCGTCATAAAGATTTAGGGTTAGGTTTGCAATTGAGTTTCAGGTTAGGTTTAGAGAATGAGTAGAGTGTTTCATGTAGGTTTGAATTTTAGAATTTGGTTCGTTGCAAGAGCATGTATGGTACAACCTGCATGTAACATTATTATCCATGTGATGAATATGATGATGAGCATTAACTAGCTGGATGTGTTCACATTTGTAGATTTGTCAGGAGCTGAAGCAATCGACTCTCTTCTCTGTGGAACATCTCTTGTGTGTCCTCACTACAAATGCTCCCAATTTGAAGAAGACCAATCCAAACCTGCTCAGGGAACTTCGGACAGAGCTCATTCGCATCAGGTAAAGGCTTGAAAAGGCTTGATGGTTTATTTAACCTGACTGCTAAGAAAGCATGTATATGCTTGTAAGTAAGCAACCAGGGGACTGACGTCTTGAAGTCCTCTCCAAGGGACTTGGTAATGAGGATTAATGCCATACCAGAGGGCACTAGCGCATCAAACTTGGTTTTGAACCCGGGTCCTCGAGTTACGAGACCACTGCTCTACCACTGAGCCATCGCGCCTCCCGGGCCCTGTTTCATAAAATTGTCATCAACGACAAGTGCAATAACTGTTATAAACTACTGAAATCCTTGCATCTGATTGGCTAAGAGAAAATTTGTCTGTAAAAATCACCGACAAGAGACTTGATGAAATGCCCTCCAGGTACTACTTTTGCACATCCTACTGTACAACCAGAAAGTTTTTGTGTGCTTGAAATGACCAAACTGCAAAGAATGCATCGCATGCTCAAGATTCTCAAGAGTTTCATGCCAGGAAATATGAATTCTGCACTTTACGAAAGCTTTTGCCCCGACAGTTTGTGATTTTCTGATTTTACAGTAATGAGCCAGTTCGTCATTAATACATGGTACAAATGACCCAGATATGACCCAATCTGTATGCGCATGCGCATCTGTTTAACGTGTAAAATCATACTGGCGCGCACATGATGACAGCATATAGAGGTCAAATGTTATAGGTACAAATGACCTTTATCTGCACATGTGCAAATTGTAATGACGAACTGGCTTATTACCAAAGATATATCTGAGATGTGTTTAGCGTCACCCAAATTTACTGCTTGGAAACCAGGTAATATTTCTCTAAAAATATGTTTACACTGTTTTGTAATTTCCATGTTGTCTAACTCAGTACACAGAGGGTTACTAGTGATTTGGCTGGTCAAATTTTTATTTACTGTGTCAATGGTTTGCAAGGTTAATTGAAAATTTAATTGCAATAGGGAGCAATGTGAAGTATGTCTGTGGTTTAAACATTAAAGTTACATGGTGAAAATACTAAATCTACTCGTGTATGTGTAGCATGTTACATAACCATGACCGGCTTTCCTGACTTCTGTTAAAAATTTTTGTAATAGGAGAACATGTTGAGATTCCTGAATAGTTAACAAATATCCTTAAAAAGAATATTTTAAAGTGTATTTTTAAATTTTGAATTGACAGAGACCGAGAGCTTAGTCTTCGCCAACAGCTGGCAACTGCAGGCCTCAAATCTTCCATATGCTTTGCGGACTCTGAGACGTGCGAAGACAGTCAGTCCTTGCAGGCTGGGGCTAAGGCTAGGAACCAGCATGCCTCTGACAAGGGCTGCCATGTGTGCCGACAATCATGCTATCTCTCTATGGTAAGGTCAAAGGTCAAAGATTTGATAGGGTGTTCGAAAAAAAATATTGTGATAAAATGTCCCCTAAAAAGGATTGCTCTTCAAATGTCGACTCTCAGCAGGATTTAGTCACTTTCTTCTCCTTTTGGTGGTTCTAAAACCTTACAGCATACATCAGTATCTTAGATACTGTATAATCAACCTTTACCAATAGACCGCTTCGGTAATGTTGCAAATTGTATACATACCTTTCAAACAAAGGTTGTTCTTAACACCCTGAAAGCTTGCCGGACATAGCAACAAATAATGTATGCAAACTGGATTCCAAGCATTGAGGCACATTTATAAAAAGCAGGTTAATGGAATAGCTCGTCACTAGGTGTTCAGCGAATATATGTGCATAAATCTGTATACATTACAGAAACGGTCTATTGCTTTGAGATTGTTTCTTCCATAATGTAATTGCATGAGCAGACTAATAATAATATGTCTTGTTTACCCAGGGTAGCCTCATCAGTATTATGTACTGTTTCCCTGAGGGCCCTGCAATCCTATTATTACCCCGACTTTAGCCGAGCGACCATGATAAGGCGCTCAAAGATTCAAGGAATTTCTTCCTACCGGGTACCCATTTACTTCACCTGGGTGCAGTGTGGAAAATGTAGATTAATGTTTTGCCAAAGGACATTAACTTTAAGAACTCAACTTTATCTTTAATGTAATTTTTGTTCATTTTGTTGTTGGGTTGTCTCGTTGGTCTGACTGGGGTTTTACTCATAGAGTGATTGATGAAAAAGAGTTAAATTGATGTAAATATATGTATGTAGATATTGAAATTGTCTGAAGAATCTTAGATAAAATGGGACTTTTTGAGATATTGGACCTGTATTTACAAAGAGAGTATTCAGTCCAATAATTATAACATGATATTTTCTTGATCGGTTTTAATTTAAGTTCAATATAACATTTTTTATGCTATGACAAAAAAAAAATTGTAAAACAACATAAAGACAGCAATTGAACATAGACAAACAAATGTAATAATTATTTCTCTCAAAGAATGTAACTTTAAGAGAATAATAGATTCCTTAAAAATGCATTTCTTGAATGTATTCAAATTATGAAGAAATAGAAAAGAGCAACTACTCTTTTAAAGCAGCCCTAACAATTATCTTTTTGTTTTGTTATTTGTTGATTTATTCTAAAATATACTGTAAGCACTTTGGTCAGTTACGTTTTTAACTGCTAAAGTGCTTTACATAATTTATCATAATTATTAATGTATTTGATGATACATGTAATTGAAAGATGAAATAATGTTACATCCTTTCTACATCTTGAGCAGGTTGTGAGTGAAAGAGAAGATAGAGTGTACTGCCTCCACCATGCCTACCAGATGATCACAAAGACTAAGATGTCTGGGAGAAACTTTAAACTGCTCTACAGATACAGCGAAGTGAGTGCTTTCTGATGATATTCATATTATTCCTACTGTTGTCACAACGGCTGCTGCTATTACCACTTCGACAACTAAGTGCGATAACTGCTATTATTACCTATATATTTAGCGGCGCATTAAAAACGCATATTTTTGTCCGCTTGATTTGCGCGTGCAATATCCTCTCATATTGCACGGAACGCTGAATTCCCCATAGGCTACAGTACTAAACTTGCCGTGCAATATTATGCCATATTTTGTCTGGTCTGTTTGCGTGCGCGCAAATAATGCAACGCATACACATACGCACATGACGTCATAAAGAGGTTAAGTTAAACTTGTGTGATCACAATGAAGTATGATGAGGGGCTCTATTTACTGAATGTGGTTGGTTAAATGATTTTTATTAAGTTCTAAATTATTTTCCTGTAGTGTATAGATAATAATAATTATATTGGATGGCTTTATTTCGTGGAATACCAGAAAATATTCCACTCGTAGGGCCAATATACTCTGGTATCCCATTCAGAGCCGTTCAATTTAATATAATTAGTACTAATATTAATATTTCAACTAGAATAATTACTCTGTCTTGTACATACACATCTACTTCTTATTTGAATCCCCCAAAGTGTCATTCAGAAGGGTGATGTATATAAGAAAATCAGTGCATTTTTTGTTTGTTTTATACTACCTTCTGCTAATGTACACTTTTTAGTTTTCCCACTTTCTGATGATACTAACTATTGAACATGTTATTTACCTGGTACTTGGTAGGAAGAAATTCTTTGAATGCTTTCGCGCCTTATCATGGCGACTCGGCTAAAAATGAGGTAATAGTATGAGACCTTTTAAGTCTGGTAGAGTAAATTTGTGTAGTAGCTGCACTATATAAATGGACTGCTAATTATTATTATAAGTACTAGTAGTATCATTATTATTATTATAGGTCACAAAATTCACCAAAAAATGTGATAAGACAGAGCAGATAATGTTATTTATCTTTTATTTCTCCATAGAGTCAACTCAGGGAACTTGTTGAGGATCTGAACGTAGGCCCCAACAGCCATGCCGATAAAGCCACACCTTCGTCAACACACCCCACAACAGCTGCAACAAAGGCAACAACATCAACAGAAGCAGAGACAGCTCCCAGCAAGGGTAGCTCATCCGACCTTCCAACTACGAGTACTGCGCAACCGCCACCACCTCCTACATCAAGACCACAATCACCACAGTTGCCCCCATCGTCATCGACATCATTACCGCTCTCCACGGCAGAAGTGACATCGATGACCTCCACAGTTCCATGTTCATCGTCGTCACCAACATCTGCATCAACTTCAGGTATCACCACGTCTTCTTCGCCTTCAGAGTCCAGATTGCGGAAGAAAGCAGAGAGATAAAACAGATTTTGTACAGACTTGGTAACACTCCTTTAGAAAGTAATCTACATATAGACTTTTGGTCTCGTAGACCAATTTTTCTATCCTTTCGAGTTAGGTCAGTTTAAATACACACTACTCTTGGACTTCAAGGGTTTATGATGAAGATTTGAATTCTGCTGCAAGAACAACATGGTCACATAGGAAATACTGAAAGCTTCTGTTTTCACAGATTAGGGTACTAGTGTTCTGATGAATCAGGGGAGCGTGAAATTCAAGTGCAAAATGCTGTTATTTTAAAGAAGCATGAGGTTCACTTTATAGAAAACAGGAAGAATATGGAAACATGTGTCAAGGCACAAAATAAGGGGTCAGCTCATTTGAAATTATTGTGAAATCTTCTGTGTTCATATGCTCTAGATTACAAACGAAATCTAGAAATAGAAATGTTTTTAGAAATTACAAACAGGTTGCTTGTGAAGTAGTGTTAAAAGAAAGCAATTTGTCTGATTGACAAAGCGTGCTAATCGGTTAGATTTAGTGTTAGTGTTAGATGTCCAATACTCCAGTTCATTTTTCTTTTCACTATTTCTAAATGTAATCTAGAACTGGGGAGCGTTTCTTCAAGTGTTTTGTCAGTGATATTTACCGACAACTGTTATAAGCTACTGAAATCCTTGCATCTGATTGGCTGAGAGCAAATTTGTCTGTAAAAATCACTGACAAAACACTTGATGAAACGCTCCCCTGATTGTTGGTATGAGTTGATCTATGGCACAAGGTTGTCCCAAAGAATGTGAGAGTTCAGTGAAGAAAGAGATGTAACAGTTTGAGTCAAGTCTCGGCAAAATTGAATTTGAATCAGAGATTTAGTAGCCAGAAGAAAATGGAAGTAACTGCTGTATAAAACAAAAAGGCATGAATGATTGTGAATAACCAAGTCGGTGCAAGTACTGTAATCCAGTGACAGTCATCACACTTCATTTATTATTATTGTAAGGGAATGAGTCCCCAAAGGTCATTGAAAGTGAACTTGTATAGTCCATGGGATTCACTGCATATGACAGGTACCAGAGAATGATGAATTTGCTTTAGGTCAAGAAAAGTTATTACAAGCCAATCTAAAGTCATCATTAATCAATGGAAATATCAGAGACAATGTAAATATTTACTGAAGGTATGAAGTAAAAAGTTAATGAAAGGCTTTGAGAGTCGATGATAGTAACCAGATAAATCTGGGATTACTGCAAAGTTGAAAGAATCAAAGCTACATAAATGCTGCCAATTTTGTAATTATACCAGGCCATGCAAATACCAATTGGTCTTCCAAACCGCCATACTTACATAGTATACTGTGATTAGGGGATAAAAAATTATGAAAGTAAAGGTTCAGAAGTTTTGTATGTATAAAGAACAAGGTTTTGAATCTCATGTGGTTAGTGCCCACATCCACTACCAAGATTCTCAAATTCTACAAATATCTACTAATACAAGTCATATATGAAAGCTCAATCATTGCCAATAGTCTTAAGGCTCACAATACCATTACATCATGAATTTCTTTGTGTGAATTAGACCTCTGTTTTAATTACATAATGTTGAATTCAAGTTATGTATCATTTCCCATCATGAAAAGTTTGGCAATATGAGTTTTTATCAAGTAGGTAAAAAACAAAGTGTGTTAGAGTGTAGTAATTTCCCCCTCTTTTTAGCATGCTGAGATGTGCAACATGCATTCACAGTTAAACCATGGATTAATTAATAGAAGTAATTTTTCTAACTATATGTTTAGTTCAAGTACAATGTTTGATTGTTGTGATATGTGCGGTACATGCTTTTTTCTAGAGTAGTTTGTCATGAACACCCAGACTTTACTGAGCTGGGATTGGCTGCAGGAAGGGATCAGATACATTCCTCGTTTTAGTCTCTCTCTTATTATAATCTCAGACTAGAGGATTAAAAAACATAAGTGCTGCAAAACACTGTTGGATAAATAATGTTGCAATTTCCAGACAGTGTGTATCTTGTTGTGTGATTCTTACCTACATACCTTGTTAGTGTTGCATGATTGTAATTACCTCAAGAAAGTGAATCATTCACATGTATAAATTTTACCAAGTCAGAATTTGATCTATTTAGGGGTTGATGGTAATATGTCGAGTTCTAACTCTCATCTAGTAGTAAAAGTCTCACTCTTGGGGTGGTATTCTGAAAATTGTTGTAACTTTTATCTTAAGTATTTCGATGTTGATTGTCATAGCAAATTGAAATTGCACGGAGTAAACGCTTATCATTGGTGCTGTTTTTCAGAGGCCTCTTCCAACTTTATGCGAACGCAGATAGCAGTGTGCAGATATTTGACTTGTCCTAATTTTGATTTGTTATGACAATTAATATTGAAATACTTAAGATAAAAGTTACAACAATTTTCAGAATACCACCCTTATATCTTCTCATCATAAACAATGCCTTACTGCTCCAGTATTCCTCATACTTCTATGTTTCAGTGATGTATTTTCCCTCCATCTTTTCACTTTGTTTTAGATGTTAGTCAAGAATGTCACAAATTTCTCTTAAAACCCGCAAATTTCTAAAGCTGCATATTGATGAAATGTGTTTCTGCAAATTTTCTACATTGAGTCATACAACATGTACATGTTAGTCATATCAAAATTGTCCATATCTTCGTAAAGTAGAAGAAAGAAATAAACGCTTAAACGCTTGCGTTTTCCATGGGTGCTTTCATACAAGTAGCTGTTCTTTTGCTATGTGTGTTTAGTCAGGACTTACATGTGGGAATGTGATTGGTTTGTATGTAGATGTCAAACTTTTTCTTGGCTTTTTAGTGCATCTTCTCATACATTAGGATTGTGAAGATCCAAGTAGAAGAAGCATTGAAAATGCAATTGCTAGTTTCATGTATTTGCTTCAATGAATACAAATATAATGCCATTCTCATCAGTTAATTCCCCTTGATGAACATTTAGTCATCACTTCTTTAATAGCAGCATACCCACTGAAAGTTCTTGTAGATGTATACATTTATACATGTATGTACTTGAAAACATCATCTTTTTGGGTGTTTAGATAAACTTTAGTTATCATTTCATAGGAGCACAACTGCATACCCACTGACCGAATGGTAAACGAATTACAATACTGTGTGTTGTTTAGATGAATTTTTAGTCTTCACTTTATGGGAACAGACTACATATCCTTTGATAGGATTTACAGGGACTATGATGGCATATGTATTACATGCTGTTTAGATGAACTTTTATTCATCACTTTGTGTCAGTTTAGACGGCAGAGCTGCAAGTATCCTCATGTTGCCAATTTCTAAGATTCTGAGTGATCGTTACACATACTGATTATCATCATCATTACTGTCATTTAGAAACTGCTGTGCTGCATGTATCCATTTTTTTCCACCAACAATTACTGTATCAAGATGAAAGTGTTCTTGACCTGCAAAGTATTTATGTGGTGTGATCTTCAATGAAAAAAAAAATTATTAAGAAATGCTGCCATGTTTTTCTACTCATTGGTTTGTGCGAGTGTGACCAACCCTGTTCGTAGATCGAAACAGAAGTAACCATTTTGTTGTTGTCCCCCTTTGTAATATAATGCTGCACAACTGGAAATGCCTTTTTGTGTGTAACTATGTAAGAAGACATTATTACATAGAGTAGTAGTGCTGTCTGCTGTATACAATGACTATGATAAGCTGTGTGCCAATGTGTATCCGTAGATAATCCATATCAGTGTCTACCAGTATGACTCGCGACCCATATCTTGTGTGATTGTCTCTTTCAAAAAATAATATCCAGGAATTGTGTTTTCATAATGTTGCTTTGCAAAAACATTACTGTATGTCGGTGATTTGGAAAACTTGATGAAACAGGAAGAGATTTGAGATCTTGATGGCTACTTCTGTGTAACTTAATTTGCTATTATTGTCATTGTTGTAATTGTGTATATCGGTTTCCTTTCGGCTGTTCAATGAAAGTCCAGATAATGAGTCTATCAGGCAGGTCATTAAAGAGAAAAATAATCCGAAAGTTTATTTGTTGTTGGTAATGAAGATATTTCAGTTATTACCACTTAAATATTTTTCTTTGTTTATTACTTTAATTGGATATTTGCAAGAAAATCAGTGAAGTTAAGAATTCATACAGGGTCATTTGATGAGAGAGCAGAAGGAAATCAGGTTTTGTATTTTATTCCTTTCTTCACCAATATTGAGTTTCTTGCACCGAGTGTTGCTATTCATTTGTGTCTTTTATTGATGTTCTATCAAAGTCACAATCGTGATGTTTATGATTATTGTAGCATGTAAAACTTTTTGTGTCTGGGTTAACAAAATGTGCTTAATGCACGACAATGTTCTCCTTTTACAGTATGCTTTAACTTGGTTGATACATTTGATAGCATGTTAATTTTCTTTAGATAGTTGCAAAACTTATTTTGTTTTTGGTGATTAATAATGTATATTTCTGCAACATTCCAATTTTCTTTTGTACAGGGATATCTGTGTTTAAATGTAGTTAGAGTGATAGATGAAAGATTTTTTAGAAACTAGTTGTGAAGTTGCATTTTATGGTTTCTATAATTCACAGCTTTGGTAGGTGCTTATTGCAGTGGAAATTGTGGAACTACAGAAATATCAGCTGATAAATTTGAAATAAGCTTTAGCAAAATGGCACACTCGAATGCAAATCAATGAAAATAAAATCGCTTGAAAATGGATATACTTATCCCCCTCGTAAATACATTTCACAATGATCACAGGTTGACTAGTTTTCTGTGATTGATGGAGTTATTTTTCTGAATGTTGATGATGTAATTATTAAGCTCCTTGGAGTAGCTCTTTTTGTGATTACTGCACTAGGTATCTGTATATGTGATATCATTCTATTAAAACAGGTTTTATTTCCTTGAATTAACCATATGTACCAGTACATGTGTTTTGAGCACTGTAAATTTTATTAACATATAGAAAGTGTATGCTTTGCATATGTGCATCTATGTATGCACAAGCGTAGCTGGGGGCAGACTGTTCGACAACTTTTCAATTTATTTTGAGAAATACTGAGTGACTTTTGGATGGCTGGCAAAAAAAAAAAAATTTGGCTTGTCAGAGAATTATGGAAAAAAACATATGATTCCCCCCACTGACGACTTTTTTGAGGGCTGGCAGAAAAAAAAATTAAGTTCAATGTTCTAGCAAGATATTTGTTTATTGAAACACTCCTCATTAAAAAACATGAAAAAAATAAAACAAGAAAACTTACTTCAATGTTACGCCAAGTTCACCTCCCTAAAATTCAGGTAGTATATACCGTGGATAATGTAAAGTGCAAAAAGGGTTATATCATGGAATTGTTCAGACACAGACAGCTTTCGCTACCTTACTCTTTTCTATTTCTTCTTTTACAAAATCTGTTTCACTGCAAAGCGCACCGATGGTTAGAGAAAACTTACAAAAAAAAAGAAATGTGTGATCGTAAAATTTTCATAAGATGTTGTATAATGTGTATGATTGTATATTTAGTTAGAATTTGCTTGTCATCACCCCTATGTGTGTGATTAGGAACTGTAATTTATATCAATTGCCAAAAATGAAATTGTAGAATTGTAGTGATCTGTGTAGCGTGGTCTTATAATTAACATTGTATTCTCTCTGCTGTAGATTGTAAGTAGTAGGACAAGTGTATTTTTCTTCTTATTAACAATTTTTCAATCTAATTTCGATAGCATTTATTTGCTATGTATTGATGTGAAACTAATAAAGCTTTTTTAGTGCAATGGTACTATATCCACCCAAAATCATTTTCAATAATCACAGAAGAACTAGAGATTATTCATGTAATTTTTTTTCTGAAGTGCACGGTGTGGAATTTTGATTTCTCTTTGGGTATGATGGAACTCAAGAACAACAACCGCAAAAATTCAGTCTCGCACAAAAGGACAGTCGATAACATTATAAAAGAAACATTAATCTTTAACAAAATAGGTCTATTCATTTGGAAATGGATGTAATTAGAAAGTTTAAAGTTTATTGAGGTGTGGGTATTTTCTGAGATTGCACTAAGTCTTGCTTGTAGAAGCATTTGATTTTGAGTTTCTGATCAGGGATGGCAATTGTTGCAAGAATGTTATCACTTCACATGTCTTCACTTGGTGTGGCATATTCTGTGCAATAATTACAAGTGAAATGTTTGCAGGACAAAGTTAGAAAGGATGCAAAATGATTCTATTAGACCACTGTTTGACACAGATATTTCCACTTTTTGTCAATGTTAGAAGGATAGAAAGTGAAAGATAGATATGCCCTATTTCCCAGTAAATTGTTGATGGGAAATCAGGAAATTGGGTTAAATCTCTCTTCACACTTCATAAGTTATGTGAAGACCTAATACAACATATTAATACATACTGAGTTTACATATATACATAGGGAAATATATAAGAGGATACGAGAGCTATATAGATGTTGAAGGGAAATACATAGATTTCCTCTCTATATAAAGTCTATTTTGTTACAAATCAAATAACCAATATACACTGCCCCAGAGTTATTATTATAATACATATATTTTTCAAAACATAATTTTTCTAAAGAATAAAGTCCATATCAACTACCTTTACTTGTGGGAAATATAGATTTAGAATTGAGGTGATGCTGGTGATTTCAGGCATTATAAATTTGCATGCAGGGAAAGGAAAACATGTATTTTTATGTCCAAGATCTGTATTATCCACCCAAAGAGATTGTGGAATAATGATATGCAAGCTTTTTGAAAGTGATTGATTCACTGAAAGGCTGCACTTTTCAAAGACATGTATAAGTTTTGTGACCCCAGAATGACGTATCGTCGACCCGTTTTCATATTTTAAAAAGTGCAAAGCCCTAGTGTCCATGTCGCTGTATGAAATCATTACTCCTTCTCCATGGAAACAAATAGTGTGTGAATTCAATATATGATATCTTCTTAAAGGAGCATCTTTTTATGCAATTATCAGTGTGAAATAACCAGTCCTTTTTTGTAGATGGAAGGCGTAGAAACAGACTTCTGACTTGTTACGTCTTTTTTCTTTGAGATTTTTCTTGTTATGAATGTTGACCATTTGTAACATCAGAACGAGTGTGTTGTAAATCTTTGTTTGCTTCATATGTGTTGTTGAAGTAGATTCTTTTAGTTTTAGAGTTTTTAATGTGTTACTTTTTTATGTTCAAAGCATGATTTGCAGATTTTATAGGTGAACTGTGTTCCCCATGTAACTTCAGGTCTTTAGATTGCGTTCATTTTGTTTAGTATTGGAGGTCGATGGGAGCAGAATGTACCATGTATCAGTGAAACGAATGAGGTTTGCTATTGTAAAGAAATTGGTTCTGTGGTCATGAGGCAAGCTCTTTCGGAGCTGAATCATAAAAAAGATGTCACAGGTTCAATCTACATATTAGGAGGGTATTCGTGTTAGGGTGTTGGAGAGTTGGACTGGAGCACGTCCAGAAAAGAGTGGAAATTGAGATTTTCAATTTGAAAAAAAAAAAATGACTTTGTTGGAGAAATTGCAAATATCATTTACAGAAAGATGAACTTGGAAGTGTCAATATAGAGGCTATTTATAGATTGCTTCTTGGAGAAAAAAATGGAACTGAATACATTTTCGAACAGAGTCTAAAGGAGAGTTTAGACTTGGAAAATTGTATGTATTGTTGTATGAAAGATTAGCAAAGTAACAAAGAGATGAAGGAAGGAGGTATATTGTACAGTGTAAATTTTGCACAGTGTATATTTGGAGAAGTCTGTGTTGAGATGGTAAGAAGTAAATCTGGTGGTGAGAAAGCTTTTAACAAAGAGGCTTTGAAAATTGTACAGAATGTTGAATCACTAAGAATTGTTGTTAGTCCAATATTCAACCAAACCGAAAATGTAAATGAATGAGTCTTGTTCGATGTAGAGAAGAATAATTTGATTGGAATTGAAATTTGATGGAAAATGCACGTTGATGTTGCCAAGTAGTGCACTGTACAGCGTGTATAAGTAGCGAGGTAAAACTTACAATGGTACACTATAACTGTATGTGAGATGACTGGATATAGATTGTGGAAGATAATTTGCTCACCATTTTGTTTTTATGTTATTTTTCTCTTTCTTGTATTTATTGTTTGTTTTTTGTCTACCTCCAAGTGTTTTGAGGTGGAATAAACTTTTGAGAATTTTTCCTACAGAAAAATGTGTTCTGAAGTATTTGTCGTACATGTCAGGCTCATTCTTTGAGAAGGGGGAGTTGCAAATGATGGTAAAAGTTACAAGTATATAGAATTATTTCTGAAAATCTCAAGAACAAGTAGTATAATAAATAGGCCATGGCAAACTGCATATAGATTAATGTAAAGATCAAGTTGAGTTCTGGTCATGCGATTAAATTTTGAAAGAAACTGTCTCAAAAGTCAAAACTATTGGGAAAGGTTTATGTCTACATAAGAATTGGTGTATAATTTAATTTGATTTAATTTGAATCATTAAAATGTTAAGAAATAAGACTCAATTTCACTGAAAAGCACATGCTCTGCACACATAAAATGGGTATATTGGACTGCACACACATGGCATGCATGTTCAGCTCGAACACCTCGGCTATTTCTCGTGCCGTTTCAAATATGGGGGCATTCAAGAGGGAATGCTGCAATTTAGAAACCCATTATCTGACCTTTTTATGATGCCATGTAATTATGCCAATAAAATTTAATGCAACATTTCTCAATGACTGACAGCTCAGCAAAACCCAGCTCGGCTACATCAATGCTTGCCAATTCTTCACTTTGATTTGAAAGCACATTTTTATTTTGAAATACAGTAATATACCGTAGGGGTACTTTACTCAAAGGCCACCGCATGTAAAGCTCTTTGATTGTGAATTTATTTTAGATTGTGACAATCAGGACTACTTGGAGGTTCTGCATCATTTTATGGATCCTGTGTTGCAAATAATTTGGAAGTAAACAATGTTGATGATGACAATGTTGATGATGAAGAAGATGATAATGGTGGTGGGGATGATGATGATGATGGTGGTGGTGGTGAAGATAATGATCGTGATGGTGATGGAGATGATGGATGGTGATGTTGGTAGTAATTATAATGATGGTTGTGATAATCGTGGTTATGGTAGTGTTTGTGGTGGTAGTTATGGAAATAGTGATGGTGATAACGATGATGATGGTGGTGATGCTGATAAGATGAAGATGATGCTGGTGATGATACAGTTTGAAATTCTGATTCCAATGATATATAAAGGAGTAAAATAAGTTCACTCATTCACATTACATCATAGTTCACACATTCTGAAAACCACTTGAATTTAAGCTTTTCAAAAATGCATTATCACCATTATTTCTTTATTCAAAAATAAAATACAACCACATCACATACTGAAATACATTTCAAGAAAAAATAAACTTGGTGCAATATAATTTCACATTCATGATTTAATCATACACGAACCACAGACACCAACATAATTTAATTTCCTTTCACCAAAATATAAAGGATACCATTTTGAAAAAATATACATATAATTTGTAACATACATAATCAGGTGGAAAATGAAGTACTTATTTGAAAGTACTTTTTACCTGCCTCATAGCACAGATTCATAAACATAATTCATTTATAATGAAAGTACAAAAATGTATCAATGTAAAGAAAAATTTTCAAAATATGATCATAGTCTTCAGGCAATTCTAAATAATTTTTTAATTCCATTATACCAAAACTTATTTCATAGCATTTTCTCTCAATTTGGATCAAAAAACAATAAGCCAAACACCCAGTGGATAATTGTTTGCAGCCCAATCTAAGTTCAGGGCTTTTAAAGTACATTTTTTTATGAAACAGCCTAAGCCTTTCATGGTTCTTATATAACAAATACAAGTTTCCCCTCATTGTACAATGAAACCTGTCTATAAAGACCACTCAAGGTAGACAAGAAAAGCAATCTTTAAAAGCAGGTGGTCTTTACGTACAGGTTTCTTTAATACACATTTCAATGAGAAACAGTTTTCAAGGGAAACTAAAATTGTGGTCTTTATAGACAGGGGGTCTTTCTATACAGGTGGTTGCTACAGTAGGTTTGACTCCACCAATCAAGGAGGTACTAGGCTTCTTTGGTTCTACTTTTCTTTCATGAAAAGAACACAATCACTATTGAGATTCATTACATGTGAATTAAATGTTCTGAAAATACTGAAGTCTTGGAAGTTTTCAAATTCTACTTATTATTCTAACACCCTTTTCAGTACATTAATCTACATTTGTAGTCTAGCCAATGCCACAGTAATATTGGATTACCTCGATCATAAGCTAGTTGTATGGTGGATATGAGTGCTATACATGAAGCAAATAATGTCATTTTCATGAAACATTGCAATTCACCTTGTTACCTGCGGATATAAGGAAAGTAAAAAAAAAAAATGAAGTTCTGTCCTAGGAGAACTCCCATCACAAAAATAAGCTGTATATCTAGTATTTCTTGCAAATCAAACCATCCCAAATCCGAAATCATTCATTCATTTTTTTTTAAATATGCCTTACACTAATAACCTTATTCCCAAAGTAGAAAGTTGAGCAAACATTATAAATTGATACTATATTTCACCTTTCAGCACGGAAGTGGTCTTCCATATTGCCATACAACCAAGGACCACTTGTAGACGATAACTTACAATCATTCCCGATGTCGGGACTGGTTCACAGAAATATCTACTTAGACAATGTAACCCACACGTAACACATGAACCCACATACCAGCAATAATACAATATCATTTCAGCATTATGCACAATATCACACTATTCATGAAAACTTATACCCAGCCACAGCCTCTTCAGTAATACTGGAGTACTATCAAAAATGAATAAACACATCACCACTAACAAGACGGACAGATTTAAAATCAAAGAAAAATAAGTAACACAACACTCATTATATCAAACTATTATCATGATATCTTGTTCAAAACTTTGTGTATGTAGTACAGTTGGCTTAAACCCCCTGAGCAGAATACATGTACATATAGTAAATACATGCATAAAATGAGAAAATTTTGATGGCTGTTCCTATTTCCAAAATATGACAATGTAAAATATGACATCATCATGAAACTAAAAAAAAAAAAATAAGAGTGAAAATTATGAAAATTATTTTAAAACAATTGCTTCCCTTCCTGTTTGTCTCCCAAAAAGCTCAAGTTACAATCAGCTCCACGACCACAAATTGATTGAATAATATCAAAACCAAACCTTTGACCTGTTTTTCTTTTCTTCTAACAAACTAAATTACATTCGTTGTAAACAAGGCCAACAGGATATGTTAAACTTTAAACACTTGAGTCATAAGCTAGAACAAAAAAAAAATGTGTCTAAAAAAAGTGGGCTTCTTTAAAAATATAATCAGATATAATTCCTCGTACAATTTTACATAGATAAACATGTACAAACAATTTTCAAAAGAGATATTATAACCAAAAAATATCAATTACAGCACTTTGAAAAAACTTTATTAAAACTTAAAAGAATTCATTCATTTCCAAATAATTCCTCCTTTTACTGGATTTTATAACCTGGAGTACTGTTCAATAACTTCTAGTACTTAAACAATGTTCATCAAAATAAATTGAAAGGTTGCCTACCACATTATATGGGATGAAAGAGAATGGTAATAGAAACTGCACTGATGAAGGTCAAAGGTCAGTCATATTCTGAACCAATGGTGATGCTCATCTCATCTCCAATCACCAGAGTGGAATGGAACCATCTATTAGTATCCACAATCACTGTACAAGAGAGACAATCCAGAGACGTTAGCACCGTCTGAACTTTGCCTAGCACTGCTAACATTGATCAACAAAACTACAAATTTTGATAAATTTGTACAGTACAACCTTTGTTTCATTTGTACAGTACAACCTTTGTTTCGTTTGTACAGTACAACCTTTGTTTCATTTTCAATATTCATTGGTCTATAATGGAATACACGAAGACAAGGGGTAAAATATTCCTGTAAGCCAGTGCCATATAATATCAGTAGACTTCCAATATGAAATATTGTATGAAACACAACTTTACCCCCACCCCAACAAAAACAAACAAAAAAATGAAATGAGAGTAATTTACTCTGAAACCAAGAACTTTCTGAGACTTTGTGATGTGAAAATTGAGCAAAGATCTTGTTTATCTGCAGAGCACAGACTTATTCTAACTGCACGTTTAGTGTTGTAATTCATTTACAAAACTCATGAAAGCTTCATACACACAAGAATATATGTGGTTTTACAGTAGGTAATGTTTGCAACCTTACCAATGGAACCTGGATGTAATGTGACCTCCATCCGTGGACCACACTCAAAATAACATTCAGGAGGCGGGGTCAAAGTCCAGATTTTGTGCCCTTTGACCTGAGCTTGCCAAGATGGTTTATCAACGGCATCAATCTGTAAAAGTAGAAAAAACAAAAACAATTTCAAAGATCCCAAACTTCAGTATAAATAATAATTCATGAGGTAGACTAGATACATATTTTAAGTTGGAGACTTGCCTTATGGGCCTTTCATATATATGGGGCATTTTCCCTCCCCAATACCTGTCGGGTATCCATTTCTTTAAAGAGCAAGCATGTGAGAGAGTACTTCTGAGTTAAAATACATTCTTTGTGTGCTACACTTGCAAAACAACGTGAAACTATTTAGCCTACATGTACATGTATATAACAAATTTGCAGTATTTACACTCTACACTGTAGGTAGTCTGAGTTCTATTCTTACATGATTGGGAGCTCCATAGCCAGGACTGCCCATGAAGATCCAGTCAACTTTACTGGACTCAGAGTCTTCTGGTAAAAAATAGGGTTTCTTGTAGTGTTTCCGCAGGTTGTTGGCAACAGCATAATCACAGTTACTCCTGTGGTAAAACATGAATTATAATAGAGACAAAATGAGAATGAAAACCCAAATCTTCATTTTCTTGTTTCCTATTCTTACTTTGAAGTGACAACTGACAGTACTTTCAAATATCAATACTTGAGAAACGTCAGCAGGGGGGGGTAATGTTGATGATTGCCATAGTTTACCTCCTGGTTGCCAAGGTAACTATCAGAATAATCAAAGAACATTTTCAAAAAAATGAGCAAAATAACAATTTAAAAAAATCAGTCATTTCGATGGCATGGGTTTGTATCCCACCGCTGACACCATGCCAATATAGAGACAAAACACCACACATTTCAAGACATTGGTTTAGTAATAGAGCAGCAGGTTCTTTTATCCTTCGTGATGCTAGGACACTGAACCATCTGAAACAACTACATGTAGATGGCGCTCTAATAAACAGTTTAATAAATTATTAACATAATGCATAATAATTCTGCATTAACAATGGTGTAATAT
Organism: Heliocidaris erythrogramma; assembly: GCA_025617745.1. Classification (NCBI taxonomy): domain Eukaryota; kingdom Metazoa; phylum Echinodermata; class Echinoidea; order Camarodonta; family Echinometridae; genus Heliocidaris; species Heliocidaris erythrogramma. The sequence goes on along the minus strand of CM046866.1, from coordinate 36,884,863 downwards.
GCTCCCTTCAGTTGGATTTCTATTATGTGACATGGGGGCCTCCAAGGGAGCTCTTCCACTGAGCATCCAAACTGAGGGACTGATTGTTACTCGAACATCGTTTATATGCACCAACAGACATGCACAGCGACCATGCACTTAAGCTTAACTCCTCTCCACTAGCCATTACATCCTGAATTTATATGGATCATGCGGAGTACCCTCGTAGAAGTCAAAAAAAAAATAATTTTACCATGGTACATCACCGTACATGTAGCAAGTGATCTTGGTCCAATCTAGATCATTCATGCATGAGAGAAAACAACTATTTAAAATTTCATTATAAACTCTGAAACCCCAAATTTGTAACACAGTAAGAGATGAAGAGTCCCTGAATCAGGTAATCTAGCAAATTTAAGAAAATCAAATCTGCACTTAGAGCAATTTTATTGTCTGTTTTTGACTAGTACTGCAACAGTGAATGTTTGACACAGTCCCGCATAAGCACAGAAGAATATTACATAACCTGGTACATGTATGTAGCAAGTGAATGTCAATGGACATATAGGGACATCGCTAGAACATTTTGAATGGGGGGGGGGGGGGGTGTGACACCCAAATTTGCCGACAAAAATGCTGCACCCCAATCTCCCCCCCCCCCCCACAAATAATAATAAAAGAAAATCCCAGATAAAGAGTTTTCCTGTTGACTGGAACTCTACCTCTCTCCTTCCAAGCTGAACTCGGCACTCTATCTCTCGGACAATTATTCACCCTCCCAAGTGACAGATATGAACACAGGATCCTCCTGAATGCTCTGTCAACCAACATACCCACCCTCCATCTCCTACTGGAAGCAGCTCCTAGTCAAGTTCAATCTACCCTCAATACCATCTAGCATCTCAAGCATCAACTACCCCTACTGGAAAAGGTTGTGCCGTCAGGCTATCCACGACAAACACAATGCCCAGACATGATGCCATCGAGAGGAAGCACACTCTTGCTATATGGAAGCAGTACACCAACCTGCCAACTCCCGCCAGACTGTTCCCGGCTGCACTGCCCTCACACCTCCGCATCGCATCGAGACTTCACTCTCAGCTTGTGACAGGCACTTACATGTACCAAACACAGCACCGGTTGAACACCATAGGCAAGTCTCTCACCTCCATCTGATCTGCAGACTCTGCACAGCAGAGGACGAAAACTCCATTCACTTTGTCGCCTCCTGCCTAGCCCTCCAATCCCAACGAGATGCACTCATTCATCACATCCTAGCACTCAGCCCACCCGATAATGTCGCCCAGGCTTTCATCTCGTGTGATACCCCCACCCTTGCCGCTAGCACTCTGTTACCTTTTTATCTGCACCCACCCCACTCTCTGCCAGCATAACGACCCACTGCCTCCGATACATTCTAAAAATTCACCATATATATACATGTACAACTTGATACACACCTATAGATCAACACCTAACCGGCGGTCAGCCGCTGATCCTCAAACGACGGGGGAAGAACAAGCTAGAAGAAGAACATACAGGCCCATTTTCAAGAGGGGGCTGACGCTTTTTGCCTGAATATCAACTTTTCAATTTCAGAAGTTACATACCGGTACAGAAGTTACATAATTATTTGGGAACCCCCACACACCCCTCTAGCAATGCCCATGTGCGCACAAGGAAAAAAGTCATCAATCTGAAAATCAAGTTTCTTCAAAGTTTCTTGCAATTAACAGCTGCGACATCACAAAGCTGCTACAAAGATTGTAGTTTATTGGGCTTGCAAAGAGGCTAATGAAATGACAATTGGGGTTTCTCATCCCAACATACTTTTTGTCACCTGCCTCTTGTTCCAATATTACATTCTGCAAAATACATAGATTGCTTGGACTGCATGGGCATTATTAGACAGCTGAAAACCGTCTGTTTCGGAGGAGTCTTTAACATTTTCTTATTTTTACCTTCTCCTCTTAGTGAAGCAAGACGTAGTCCAGTGGAACACCCGACGAACAGAGACTGAAGCTTTCGGTCTAGGGCATTATTAACTGTCACATTTAATATGCAGCAACTATCAATAAGAAAAAAAATTAAACTAGAAAATAGTGTGGCCTTCTCCCCCCCCCCCCCCCCACAAAAAAAAAAGAAGAAAAACTGGGAAAAGATTATTTCTACATACTTGTATGAATCCAAACATACCATCCGATATACCATGGCTTTGAATTTGAACCATCTCTCAGATAAGCTTGATCCACTGTCATGTTGAACACATCCCCCAGCTTCTCAAAGTCTGTCTTATAAGGGAAGAACTGGCAATCATCTTCTGCACTCTTCAAAGCTTTACTGCCTGCTGAATACACCTCCTGAAAATACTGGAAACTGAAGGTGTCGATAGCAGTCCAGCCTTCCATACCATCTGTCACGAGCAGAGGTCTGCTGGAGTAGGCGTACTTTGCCTTGAATTCATCGGTTGTCAAGTTGGTGCAAATGTCTACTGAACTCATGCCCGCGCACATACTGCAATCTAAAACGGGAGGTCGGAACAGGTCTTGAACGGCTTCATGCAGAGGGATAATGCAGTGCTCCTCATCAAGCTTCGCACCATCAAAGGTCTCAACGTAAAACTTAGAGATGTGATAGTGAGCTGATCCGAGAAAAGAATCTTCTGGTATGACGTCCATTGAGAAGACAGCAAGGAGAAGGAACACTAACAGAAAAAGGGTCACAAGAAATGAAAGTAAAACTTTCAAATACAAGTATCCCATAGACTCAGTTTGGCTTTGGATGATGTTGTCAAACATTTGAAACTCCTTATGGGATTTCATCAACTGGTGCCATTCTCTGTGACTTAATTGAAGCTCTTCAATTTGCTCACTAATCCTGGTAAAATTCTCCTTCAAAATGTCCTTGACACTCTGTTGTGAAGGTTTCTTCTTTTCAGCCGCCATAATGCTACCGTACTTTTATTTTTAGAGACGAATTGAATCTACAAACATCACCATTCAAGTAAATATTGTCTATCTGCTACCAGTACTTAGAGAGTCAGACCTATGTACCGGTACCGTACCATGGCCACTAAAAAAAAGAAACGTACCGTATTATTAATTAGCGACGTTGTTTGCACATGATGCATGCATGCAATGCAAATGGTGGTTTCGACTTCTGGGATATGAATTGTAAACAATGCATGCATGCTGTACTAATACTATACTGTATGTGTCGCCGCGCGGCCGGGGGTCGATCGTCGCCAAAGCTAGAGTTATGGTCTGGTACTGTGGCGTCGTCGCCTCGTCGCTCGTGCGTTAATTCAGCATGCATATGTGTATGCGTGTCTACCACAAGTGCACAGTCCATGCATGCATATATGCTTGCATATATATATACCGGTACGCTGTATAGTATATCGCGCGCGCGGTATTAAATACGGTATAGTAGATAACCAGAGATTCTGCGGCAAAAGCCAGGCGTACGATACGTAAGTACCGTAACATATTTTTGAAACTAAATATCCATCCTTATGTATCTTTTCTGATCGTGAATACTGGTACCGTACATGGTATGAGCACCGTATATGACCATTGTGGCAGAATGTATTGGTATATTATACATTCAACTGAAAATTATATTAGCCTTGCACTTCGCACCGTCACATCAGCTGCTGAGTGCTGTGTATAGGGCCCGGGCGCCCAGGCCAGGGGTGTGGAATCAGCATGACCAGGGTGGAGGCCGACAGTGGTGCGACCTCCTTGGCCTCCTTGACCTTGGCCTCCTTGCCTGGGCTGGGGTCGTATTTATTTTATCTTGATTTTAGTGAAAAGATTTTAATTGTCATAACAACTTTTAAATTGCAACATTTCAATGGTGTTTGTGCAGATGAATTCCGCGAACACAGCCACTTTTGCGCAGCAAAATTGACAGGCTAATTTTTGTTAATGTTTTTTTTAGTTTTCAATGTTGATAATTGTCAAGTTGTAGTTTTGTTGTTTGGTAGACTATCAAGTTCAATTATTGCCATTTATTTGATGTTTGAGTAAGTGGGTTTTTCAGACATGTTTGATTATCAATTATTTACTTATATAGGGGACAGACCTTGTGGCTGTAATAGAAGTGTATGGCTAGAGTGCCCAAGTCTGCGCACACGCGTAACTGCTCGATTCTAATAAAACAAAACACGCAAGGAACACAAACTTTTCATCTTTATCACAGCGATGGGTATTCATGCAAAAAACGAGTCAAAATAATGAAAAACAGTCTTATTTTAGACATTTTATTCACAAGCCTCAAAATGTTGTCTTTCACGTCAAAACTCCCAAACTGCGTGTAAAATGAATGAGTGTGCAGACATGGGCACCATTGTTTTTTCAATGTTGAAATGACACGGCCACCGTTTCTTATGAATATGGCATTGTTCTTGCTCTAATTTTGATGAGATTTTTTTGCAAACTTACTCATTAGAATATCAGGAATAAAATAAAATAAAGCTTTAGATGAATTAAAGAAATTATTGTTCATTTTCCCGTCAAAACCTTAGGTGCGCAGACATAGGGCTCCCCATCATAAGTTTAGTACCATTATGGTCCTTTCATTTGATGAATTTATTTTGGCCTCCCTGTGCAGCAGCAGAAATAAAACGAAAATTCTGTCTCTCATTTGTTAGCCTCTTATTTGGATAGGGCCGACCCTATCCAAATAAGAGGCTAACGAACGAGAGACAGAATTTTCGGTCTACAGCAGAAAATGATCTAGACAAAGCCACTTTTCAACAGAGGTGGTGGCATTTCTTGGGTCTCATTTTAGTGACTTGTGTATTTTCATTAAAGTTTACCAAGATGTTGGGAAACTTAGCGTGAATGCTCTTTAGTCATACTTACTTATATGCCAAGTATTTCTTTTCACGTACATGTACACTGTACTGACCATTTAATTTGGTTAATTTTCATGTCAGTTGGGTTAAGATTTTGACATGCCTAAATGTAGAGCCAAATCTCAGGTTAGATATGTACAATGTATGTATCATATGATCAGTTAGTTCCTGAACAGCCCGACCCTGAATAACCCTGACCACCCACATCAGCAAGCAATGGTCATATTGACCATTAGCATCATATCCATGTGTGTATACTGGGTATTGGGGATACAGATGTAATTTTGTTTGAAATGGAGGTTTTTGTGGGCAAACTGATACTTAAGTATCATTCTTTAGATTTCAAGTTATCAGTTCGTTAAGATACAAAATGTAGAAAGTTATAAAAACTTACATTTACAGCCCTCTTTTTGGTACTTGTTACCCACACCTCCATACGGATGACGACTGCTCTCAATATGTTGCGCACTAGTGAGGCCGCTCTACATGGTTACGCACCGTAGATACGTACGCAGAATGTTACGCACACAAGCTATTCTACGAAGACCTGGAAGGGCCAAACTGACGACGTAAAAAAATAAAAAATATTACGTACGTACGTAATAATTACTACGTACGTACGTAATATTTTTTATTTTTTTACGTCGTCAGTTTGGCCCTTCCAGGTCTTCGTAGGAGATCGACGAACCGATCGCGCCGGTACTACTACGAGCGCTGAGGGCTCCCTTCATCATAATCGTGAAAAATACAAACTGGATGCTGACGGGACAGTCTCGATAGCAGTTATCGACAAAAAGGACCCAAAATTTCAGGAAACCCTCTTCAAAGGTCACAAAACAACCTGGTAAGTTTTAATCATCTATTATTCAACATAAGTATTTGGATTTAAGTAAACTGCAATATATAAGTTTTGTCATATAATTAAGGAATCTTCTAGAAGGAAGTTATTTTCCAGTTTTCTATATGATTTTATGAACATAGAAATTTCCAGAAGAGAGAGTATTATTCATATGTGAAAAGTGAATATAATGTGTAGCAGTGAAATAATCAGAATGCACATCCAGTAGAGAGAACATTCTAGATCTTTACATTGTGTGTGATGTACTATAGGATAATTGCAATGTATAATGTACATGTTGGAATGTGTTGATTACATGTATCCTGACCTTTACATGAACCTCTTAGTAAGAGTGTAACATTGCAATGGGTCTATTTATAGAAAAGGGGAATCCCCTTCCTTTGTTTGTTACAACTAGAACTATATGGAACTTACAAGAGAGTTCCAAACCTTCATGAATATTGTAGTAGAATGTAGAAAATTCTAATTAAGGGTTGAGATTGTATATAAGCTGGGAGCTTGCACAGAAATTTCAGAATTTATACCCTGAGTACATCGTGGAGCATATATTGCATAAGTTCTCAGTTAACACCATCTGATATTGATATCAACCTGTGGAGATCATCTTGGACCTCATCTTGAACTTCATCTTGGACATCATCCTTGACATATTTGACGTCGTGTTCGACATCGTTATTGACATTGTGGTCAACATTGTCATTGACATTGATTATCGAGATTGCAGTTGACACTGTTATCAACATTGTGATTGCCATCGTCTTGGACATCGTCATCGACATCATTATCGACATCGATGACCTCCTGAATTATTTTGGACATTCTTCGGCTGGATCTGGAATCTTCTTTTGCCAGTTGGACAACATACCGTTTGGATTCAATATTTGTGGATTAGCAGCCAACTTACTCTACCCTTCAAGAACATTCTGGACTAATAGGAATTTCCCAGCTGAGAAATTGTAAGTCTTTACCAGTTTAAGTACATGTAGTGTATTTGTACCTAGAATCTGTAATTCTGTTATATCTGATGTTGGTAAATATTTAAATTAAACCATACATCATCTAAAGTTAATATCTTTTGTTTGATTCTTATCTTTTGTGGATTTTGGATCATAACAAACTGGGGGCTTGTCCGGGAAACGTAGCCAAATATAACAAGTCAAAAACAACAAAATTTAGAGAGAAATTTTGGAAATCTCAGGAAACTTCTAGAATACATATTGCAGATAAGACCTTAAATTCTGTAATTGTTTGTTACATGCTTCATCATGACTACAATTGATGTTGAAGTGTTTGTTAAGAGGACAGATTTGTCCCTTGGTCAGTTGAAGTCACTCAGAAAAGATGACTTGAGAGCTGTTTGTCAGCATTTGGGAGTAGTTCTTACCCCTGGGTTAAAGAAGGCAGAGATTATTGATCTGCTAGCTAGTCACATGAAGCTCAGTAAAGAAAGTGAGGTTCCTTCTAATGTTTCGAGTGATGTTCAACTCCAATTAGCAAAACTTGAGATGGAAAAGGAGAGAATGAAATTAGAATTTGAGAGAGAAGAAAAACAAAAACAAAGAGAAATGGAAATGGAAAGAGAAAGAGAAGAAAGGGAGTACCAGTTGAAATTGAGAGAAATGGAGTTAGCACATGCAAATACTAACTCTACCAAAGAGAAATCTCCCCAAGGTTTTGATGTAGCGAAGAACATTCGCCTTGTGCCAAAATTTGATGAAGAGGGAGTTGATGCATATTTTGTATCATTTGAAAAAGTGGCCAAGAGGTTGGAATGGCCTCAGAAATACTGGACTCTGCTTCTTCAAAGCGTTTTTGTGGGAAAGGCTGCAAAAGTCTACTCATCTCTCTCTGAAGAGCAATCATGTGACTATGCTACAGTGAAGAATACTATTCTTAATGCATATGAGTTGGTACCAGAAGCATACAGACGTAAATTTAGAAATATGCAAAGACAATCAGGCCAGACCTATGTTGAGTTTGCTAGGGAACAAGAAATGATGTTTGACAAGTGGTACAGATCATTGAAAGTTGACAAAGATTTTGCCCAACTGAGAGAAGTTGTCCTCTTAGAGGAATTCAAAAAGGGTGTTCCTTTTGGCGTTAAGTCTCACCTAGATGACCAAAGAATTACTCAATTGAGTAAGGCAGCTGTGGTAGCTGATGAATTTGAGGTCACACACAGAGGTAGTGGGGATAGGCTTCCTTTCAAAAACTTTCAGAATAAGAAGGGTAAAGGGGCATTTGAATCCCACAAGAAATTTGGTGAGGAAAAAAATGCTAGCAAGGAGAATGACACTGACAAGTCTCAGGCAGATAGAGGCGCGAAATCAAATGAAAGATCTGCTGGTCAAAGTTCCAAAGTCTGTTTTCATTGTAATAAGCCAGGACATTTGAAAAAGTCCTGTTGGGAATTGATTGGGAAACCAACCAAAAGTAAGAAAGATGTGGGCTTAGTCAAGCAATCAAGTGTTCTACCCAAGGAGTTTGTCCAGTTGGAATCAGTCCAAGATGTTGAGAGTGTTTCTCTAGTATTTGCCGATAAGGTCAAGAAGGTTGATGAGAGCTTTAGAAGCTTTTTGCATGATGGTGAGGTATCCCCCTGTTCGACTGGTGCTGTAGGTAAGCCAGTGGTTATCCTTCGAGATACAGGGGCTGCTCAGTCCCTGATGATGTCAGGGCACTTGACTCTCCCACCAGAGAGTTCAGAGAATGCCAAAGTTTTGGTTCGAGGCATTGGTCCGGATTATGTGTCGGTTCCTTTGCATAAGGTCGACTTAAAGTGTGACCTAGTTAGTGGTCCTGTAACTGTTGGTGTCGTACCGGAATTACCCGTGGACGGGGTTGACTTTTTGTTGGGTAACGACTTGGCTGGAGAGAAAGTTGTTGCATCTCCAGTGGTTTCAGAGAAGCCGGTTGAGGTAGCTGAAACTGAACGGTTGCAGGAGGATTTTCCTGGAATTTTCCCGGATTGTGTTGTTACTAGGTCTCAGGCTCGTAGGGCTGAACAGGAAGATGCGGATTCTATGGATGTGGAGGAGAGTACTGATGTCTGGTTAGCTGAAACCTTTTTCAAGGATTTGGATGGGGATAATGTTGAAGGCTCTGTTGCAGACAATGATGGGTTGTTTAGCAAATCTTCCCTTGTACAGGCACAACAGGCGGACCCAGAATTGAAAGGCTTGTCACAGAAGGCATGTTCTGAGGCTGAGGCTGATAAGGTTCCTGAGTGCTATTATGTCAAAGGTGACATATTGATGAGGAAGTGGAGACCTCCCCGGAGACCAGCTAATGAAGAGTGGTGTGTAGTTCACCAAGTTGTTGTTCCTCCCTGTTACCGCACAGAGATTCTGAGGATGGCTCACGAGTTGCCTATGGCAGGTCATTTAGGTATTCGGAAGACGGAGGATAGGGTCATGAGGCATTTCTATTGGCCGAAGATGCACAAGGATGTTGTGCAGTTCTGTAAGACATGTCATACATGTCAGGTTGTTGGGAAGGCACAGCCTTCTATCAAGCCTGCTCCCTTGATACCGATACCTGCATTTGATGAACCTTTTACTAGGGTTCTTGTTGACTGTGTTGGACCCTTACCCAGAACTAGGTCGGGTCACAAGTATCTTCTTACGATTATGGATTTGTCTACACGTTTTCCAGAGGCGATACCGTTGAGAAGTATCACTGCAAAGACAGTAGTACAGGCGCTAGTGCAGTTTTTCACTAGGTATGGTTTGCCCAAGGAAGTTCAGTCAGACCAAGGATCGAATTTCATGTCAGGAGTGTTTCAGCAAGTGATGCATGAGTTAGGGATAAAGCAGATCAAGTCATCCGCTTATCATCCACAGTCCCAAGGTGCATTAGAGCGCTATCACCAGACCCTGAAGACCATGCTTAGGGCTTATGGTGAAGAGTATCCTGATGACTGGGATAAAGGTATCCCATTCTTGCTGTTCGCGACCAGGGATTCCCCAAATGAGTCGACGGGTTTCAGTCCATTTGAGCTGGTCTATGGTCACGAGGTTAGGGGTCCCCTTAAGCTGATCAAAGAAAAGTTCATGGGTCAGAATGACGAGGTAAACCTTCTTGACTATGCGTCAAAGTTTCGAGAAAGGCTCTCAAAGGCTTGTGAGGTAGCCAAAGAACACTTGAAAGTGTCGCAAGCTAAAATGAAAACACAGGCAGACAAGAAGGCAAAAGAGCGCAACTTCAAGCCTGGAGATAGGGTGTTAGTGTTGTTGCCTTTGCTAGGTGAGCCCTTGAAAGCTAGGTTCAGTGGTCCTTACACTGTCAAAAAGAAACTGAATGATGTCAACTATGTGATCAGTACCCCTGACAGAAGAAAGAGTCAAAGAGTATGTCATGTAAACATGCTGAAAGAATACTTTGAACGTGAGGCTAATCAGCCAGTAGGTGTAGCACATGTTGTAAAAGAAGAGAAGCTAGAAGATGTAAATGAAGGCAAGATAGAGACAGAGAGTGAATTGTCTCACACAGATGTGTCTACAAATGAACCATGTGGAGTGAAATTGTCTAACTCAGAAATGTTAGAAAATTTGGATGATGCACTGAAGCATCTCTCTGATGAACAGAGAATTGACATATCTGGCTTGTTGAAAGATTATAAGCATGTGTGTAAAGATAGACCAGGTCGTACTGCCTTGACTGTACATGATGTAGATGTAGGTGATGTAAAACCTATCAAACAACATCCATATAGACTTAATCCAAGCAAGTTGGAAAAAGTGAATGAGGAAATCCAGTTCATGTTAGATAATGACATAATCGAACCAAGTCAGAGTAGTTGGAGTTCCCCTATTGTAATGGTCCCAAAGCCGGATGGCTCTCAGAGATTTTGTATAGATTACCGCAAGGTAAATGCAATCACTAAGACCGACTCATATCCAATTCCTAGGTTGGAAGATTGTATCGATAGGGTTGGGAACTCTGCCTTTGTCACTAAGATAGACTTGCTGAAGGGATATTGGCAGGTGCCACTGACTGACCGAGCCAAGGAAATATCAGCCTTTGTAACACCGGATGGCTTATTTCAATGCAAAGTCATGCCTTTTGGAATGAAAAATGCACCAGCAACCTTTCAAAGATTGACAAATCAGGTGATTGCTGGGCTTGACAATTGTGTTGTGTACATAGATGCCATCTTAGTGCACAGTGATACATGGAATGACCATCTCAATCATTTGAGATTACTGTTTGACAGACTAGATGAAGCCAACTTAGTAGTTAATCTGATGAAGAGTGAATTTGGCAAGGCAAAGGTCACTTATCTTGGTCATGTGGTTGGTCAGGGGCAAGTGCTACCGAGAGAAGCAAAGATTCAGGCAATCTTGGACTTCCCCATTCCCACAACTAAGAAAGAGTTGCTCAGATTCCTAGGTATGAGTGGTTTCTACAGGAAGTTCGTTCCAATTTACAGTACTGTGGTTAGTCCACTGACAAACTTGCTGAAAGCAAAAGTGAAGTATGTATGGTCTGATGCATGTCAGAGATCATTTGAGAAGTTGAAGGCCATTTTGGTGAATGAGCCTGTTTTGGCAGCTCCAAACTTCACAAAGCCATTCAAGGTGGCTATTGATGCCAGTGATGTTGGAGTGGGAGCAGTGTTGCTCCAAGAGGATGAAGAAGGCTTTGAAAAATCAGTCTGTTACTTCTCAAAGAAACTCAACCAATATCAGAAGAAGTATTCAACTATCGAAAAAGAGGCTCTGAGTCTTGTACTCGCTCTCCAGCAGTTTGAGGTGTACCTAACCAACAGTAATGGTGATATCATGGTCTACACAGACCATAACCCTCTTGTGTTCTTGGAGAAATTCAAAACAAAGAACCAAAGACTGTACAGGTGGAGCCTTATGCTCCAACCTTTCCCCTTGAAAATTGTACATATTCGTGGAAAGAATAATGTGATTGCTGATGCTCTTTCAAGGATGTAAAGAGAGAAATTACTCTTTTTGTGACAAAGTTTGTCATAGTATAATTGCATTTTTCTTTTTTGATGGTCCTTAAATACATATATGACTTGTAATGCCTTTGTACAGGATGAAAGGCTTATCTGGATAATTTGAGACAGGTTGAATCTTAAAGAAACCTTTACTACGGTAAAGCTTTCTTTTTCCCGGTGGGGGAGGTGTCATATAATTAAGGAATCTTCTAGAAGGAAGTTATTTTCCAGTTTTCTATATGATTTTATGAACATAGAAATTTCCAGAAGAGAGAGTATTATTCATATGTGAAAAGTGAATATAATGTGTAGCAGTGAAATAATCAGAATGCACATCCAGTAGAGAGAACATTCTAGATCTTTACATTGTGTGTGATGTACTATAGGATAATTGCAATGTATAATGTACATGTTGGAATGTGTTGATTACATGTATCCTGACCTTTACATGAACCTCTTAGTAAGAGTGTAACATTGCAATGGGTCTATTTATAGAAAAGGGGAATCCCCTTCCTTTGTTTGTTACAACTAGAACTATATGGAACTTACAAGAGAGTTCCAAACCTTCATGAATATTGTAGTAGAATGTAGAAAATTCTAATTAAGGGTTGAGATTGTATATAAGCTGGGAGCTTGCACAGAAATTTCAGAATTTATACCCTGAGTACATCGTGGAGCATATATTGCATAAGTTCTCAGTTAACACCATCTGATATTGATATCAACCTGTGGAGATCATCTTGGACCTCATCTTGAACTTCATCTTGGACATCATCCTTGACATATTTGACGTCGTGTTCGACATCGTTATTGACATTGTGGTCAACATTGTCATTGACATTGATTATCGAGATTGCAGTTGACACTGTTATCAACATTGTGATTGCCATCGTCTTGGACATCGTCATCGACATCATTATCGACATCGATGACCTCCTGAATTATTTTGGACATTCTTCGGCTGGATCTGGAATCTTCTTTTGCCAGTTGGACAACATACCGTTTGGATTCAATATTTGTGGATTAGCAGCCAACTTACTCTACCCTTCAAGAACATTCTGGACTAATAGGAATTTCCCAGCTGAGAAATTGTAAGTCTTTACCAGTTTAAGTACATGTAGTGTATTTGTACCTAGAATCTGTAATTCTGTTATATCTGATGTTGGTAAATATTTAAATTAAACCATACATCATCTAAAGTTAATATCTTTTGTTTGATTCTTATCTTTTGTGGATTTTGGATCATAACAGTTTCAATTAAATATAGCCAAGAATGCACAGTGATGCAGTTTAGGTATGGGAAGTGTGTTGGCTGCGTTACTACACAGTCAGCAATGGCGTGTACCAATGAGTGTGACCACCTACCCTGGACAGCTCACCCGGTCGAGTTATCCAGGGTGGGTTGCCTCAGCAGGAAAGCTCGCCCCACCTTTTTTTCCTCATGATTTTATGAACCAATATCTTGCATCATTATTAAAACCATACATTATCAATAAATGAATGTATTCATGATGGAAAATATGAGAATTATTGGCTTTTTGAGAGTGTTACTGAGAGTATGTGCTTATGAACTCATTTTTACTTGTGAAGGCCATACAGTACTGTTAAAATATAAGCCTCTGATCACTACGTAAAATAATTTTTACGTAGAGGTCAGTGATATTAGCTGATTTTATGCCGAAAACTTTTCTTATATGTGTGTCTCTTTCCCCATTTGAGTTTTAGGACTACTAGTGCCTACTTGCTATAAAAATATTGCCATGAGCATGAAAACTAATGAATATATCATGCAATGATACTTGGGTTTTTTTTTTTTTGTGGTACAAGCACTCTTATTTTTAAACCCGGGGGGGGGGGGGGGGGGATGGGGGTTCAATCAAAATCTATTGGAAGGCCTATGCTGATGTTTGCCCATATAGTCCAGATAATTTTTAGAAATGATAAGTTTCAAGGCACTGCAGTACACATTTAAAAGACCATTTTTAGACTAACTAGCCTGATCCCTCACATCCGCTGCATACCTAGGTCTATATCACATGCTGTTATGAATTATGCTCATTCTTTTTTTCGATGAATTTTGTTGAATGTATACATGTATCTTGTAATGTGTTTTAAAGCGATGTGAAATAAACTTTGAATCTTGAAAAAATAAATTTGACCAGAGGTCACTCCATGCTTCATAGTCATACATGTACATGTAGGTGTGCACTACGACAAGGCACACTGTATTTATCATGTGATACTTAAATATCAAGTACAACTCCATTCGGGGAAAAGGCAGGCAGGCAGTAGATAAGAAAGTTTATTTACATGTACATACATAAACTCAATTTTTCAGCATAAAATCAACCTATCTCCTGTACCGCTGGTTGTCAAACATCTTTGCAAGCGAGAACTAGTGCGTTAATATATTCCCAACGGAACCCTTGAAAAGCTCTCAATTGTCCTGTTTCCCATTCATTTTATCATACTCTAGATCTACATTCATGGCTATTCATGGTAAAATAGAATTGAAATTAGTTCATATAATCATGAAAAAAATTTAATAGTTATCCGGCACGGCACCCTACCCTGGATAACTCGACCGGGTCGAGCTGTCCAGGGTACATGTAGGTGGTCGGGTTATCCAGGGTCGGGCTGTCCGTTGGTCGGGCTATCTGAACCCCGATCAGTTTGCTGTAATTCACATTCTAATCAAACCATTCCTCCAGATTCTACATGAAGGATTACTGCATGCATGTACTGTAGATGTAGTTCATCCCTTGTCAATGTAACCATATTTGGCCTACATGTATATTCAATAGATCTATACATCTAGGTCAAGTTTAATAGTCACCTGATGACCATTGACTAGGGTCTGCACTGTACATGAAAAGAATGAAAAATTGAATTTATGACACAAAAAGACATACAATGAAAGGCTAATTCACCAGGAATTTGTGTCATTTCATGAGAACAATAAAGTAATATGAATGGAGAGAGTTGTAATAGCATGTCACTAGACCACTTTGGCAACTTGAGATTTCTGTAATATTGTGGTCTCAAATTTCAAACATTCTTTACTATTTTGTATTTTTCTGATTTTCCAGACTGTCATTAAATTTGTTTCACTTGAAGCAATTTGCTTTCGAGTGTGGGTTGAATGTCATATGATCCATTGATGTTAAAGTAGAACGTTAATGATTTTAAATATTGGCTTAATACTTATTATTGCATAGATGGCATAAATTAAACAAGGTTATCCAAATTCAACGTTTGGAAACATTTGAAGTAATGATTATTATCAATTATAAAACGGTAAAATACAGCCCCCGATATAGCAGCTGAAGAGCTCCTCGAACGCTGCTGAGATATGTGACGACACACCCTGGACCAGTCCTGTCTAAGCAGACGATGTCCCATAACATCTTACACATTTTCAGAGCCTATTTTGTCATCTCCTCTTCACTTATTTCTCTTCCTTGACTAGCGTCAGTCTTAATGTTAGTCTGTTGCCTCACTCTTAACTTCGTGTATGGTATTATTTTGATGAAAAATGCAGCGTTAAAAAAATAAAGGAATCAGTCACTTGTAAACAAAATAAGACGCCATTGTATTTTCAGCTGCTTGCACCGCGGCATGTTCGGCGTTTCAAGAGGGAACGAATACCATCCTGCTATTATTCGGAGGGCTTTTCAATTTGAAAGTGGGGTTTATTTCATTGATCATTGACCCTTCTCCTATGTATTTACAATCAAACGGTTTTAGCTATCAGAATCAGTTTCACTTTCCCTTTATAATGGTGTGAAATAAGGTCATGTTTAAATACACCAAACTCTTTATAATTTGATAAATAATTGCATTGCAATTACGTTCATTCATTATAGGACGTCGTCTGCTTAAGCAGGATCGATCCCGAGTGTGACGACATCAAAACATCGCTATATTTCTGGCGAATCCTCGGATATTCCAGATGCTGAGAAGAGCTTTTATTTGTGTTGTTTTTATAATCACCAGATACGCAGTTGACATAAAACTTATACGATTGCCATCTGTAAGCTTCCCAGTTTCTAGTGATACATTAATTGCCATATTTGTGATTTTCTTTGAATATCTACTTTAAGCACAGGATAAGTCTGACTTCAGTGTTTGGAAAATAAGTGATATTTCAAAATCATATCTTACACAATGTATATCAAACAGATTAATGACATTAGGAACATTTCAGTATGGTTATTATTCAGGTAGACTTATGGAAAGACTAAAAACTCAAACTTGACAACTTTGGGAAATGGGAATCATTCTATTTGTAACATATATCAGTACATAATTATTAATTATTGAAAATGAGGGCAATTATTTTTGTCACATATTTGTAGCCTATTAAATGTTTAGTTTTCAATGGGAAAAGTGGAGTACAGTAAGGGCTGTATGAATTACATTATTGATTGAACATTATACTGTTTGAATACAGGGGCCTGTAAATCATAAAACGGGTTTAAGAATGTAGCCATCCTGATTGGTCAAAAAAGACTCTAAAGCACGGCTGAGCTGCGCGTACGCGTACCTCTGGTGCGTGCAAACTTAAAATGCAATGAAATCGCATAGTTTGTCATTTTAGCGCAGGGATTACATGCGCGCACTGAAACGCGCATGACTTTTTTTGGCTGCGCTTATGTGATGTCATCCAGGAAAGCAAATGGCAGCCTCTGTGACTGTGCGACTCTTGGCGTTTCTATGGGGTTCGTAACCATCTTTATAGACTTCACAATCATATTGCCGACCCGTTTTATAAAACTATTAATACATGGTTGTGAGTACGTGCGTTAGTGCGATGCGGCAACAGGTTTTTATTAGCTCACCTGAGCCTAAGGCTCGAGTGAGCTATTGCGATGGAAATTTGTCCGTCGTCCGTCGTGCGTCGTGTGTCGCGCGTCGTCCGTTAACTTTTTACATTTTCATCTTCTTCTCCAAAACCCATGATCGGAATTCAACCAAACTTGGTAGGAATCATCCTTAGGGGTAGGGGACCCAAAGTTGCTAAAATGATACATGTGGCCCCCAGGGGGGCCCAGGGGGAGGGCCCCCAATTGTAAAAGCTATGTAAATATCAAACATCATCTTCTCCAGAACCAGGCATAGCTCAGACTTGGTATTGTGTATGGAGATACCTCTATAGATGAAGAATGAATGTTGTTCATGAAATTTCTCTGAGTGGCCCTATAGGGGCCCTGCGGGGGTAACATACTGGAGGGGGGGGCACTGCGAGGTAAAATGTACATTCTGATCTTCTTCTCCAAAACACATGATCGGAATTCAACCAAACTTGGTAGGAATCATCCTTAGCGGTAGGGGACCCAAAGTTGCTAAAATGGTACATGTGGCCCCCAGGGGGGCCCAGGGGGAGGGCCCCCAATTGTAAAAGCTATGTAAATTTCAAACATCTTCTTCTCCAGAACCAGGCATAGCTCAGACTTGGTATTGTGTATGGAGATACCTCTTTAGATGAAGAATGAATGTTGTTCATGAAATTTCTCTGAGTGGCCCTATAGGGGCCCTGCGGGGGTAACATACTGGAGGGGGGGGGGGGGGGCGCTGCCAAGCAAAATGTACATTCTGATCTTCTTCTCCAAAACACATGATCGGAATTCAACCAAACTTGGTAAGAATCATCCTTAGGGGTAGGGGACCCAAAGTTGCTAAAATGGTACATGTGGCCCCCAGGGGGCCCAGGGGGAGGGCCCCCAATTGTAAAAGCTATGTAAATTTCAAACATCTTCTTCTCCAGAACCAGGCATAGCTCAGACTTGGTATTGTGTATGGAGATACCTCTATAGATGATGAATGAATGTTGTTCATGAAATTTCTCTGAGTGGCCCTATAGGGGCCCTGCGGGGGTAACATACTGGAGGGGGGTGGGGAGCGCTGCCAAGAAAAATGTACATTCTGATCTTCTTCTCCAAAACACATGATCGGAATTCAACCAAACTTGGTAGGAATCATCCTTAGGGGTAGGGGATTCAAATAATACATGACATTGTAGACCATGGGGTGGGGGGGGGGGGGAATTATGTTAATTTCTAACATCATCTCATATACATGTACATCCTCCTAGTTGTTTCAATTTCTAACATATCTCCTGGTGGTGTTAGAGAGAACATGCACCAGATGTGAATTGATCCACCTCAGGTGAGCGTCGTGCCCCCTGGGGCTCTTGTTGTGGTGTCCAACACACTCGGCTTGCGCCTTGTGCGTATAGTACATCACAATAAAAACCTTTGTGTTGCCAGATCGCACCAACTCACTCTCATATACTAGCAAAATTAATGTAGACTATAGGGTACCCAAGATTCAAGTGATTCAGAGTAAGCCTGAGTCATATCAAATATTTCATAATCCGGGATTCGACGGCTTTGATTCGGTCGAATACCGGTGCATCGATAAATGATGAGCGGTGAAAACAGAGTTGCACACAGTTGCACGCAGTGCATGCACCATGCACCGGTGACTGCTCCGCTGGCATCGCGGGCATATGTATGGGGCTGTCGCTGCTCGACATTAACGATAGCCCGCTAGCCAATGGCTTGTAAAAATCACGACGGACTAGCCAAAATCTTCCGTATGGCTAGCCCAAATATCACTCTAGTGTCGCACGAAGCGATGCTCATTGTCGACACATCCGACAATGATTCAAATTCAAAGAATTAATAATCTTACTTTGTCTTTGGAGAGCTGAATGGAACACGTTTGTTTGATGCAAAAAAACAAACAATACGAAACAATATAAACTTTTCGTCGTTCATATGACTTCATTCAGCTTCAGATCATTTCCAAGAAGTAATTGCCAATTTGATGAGAGTGTGATATAGTTATTGCGAATTAAGTAGGAACACTCATACTCATGCCCGTATTTATCATGTTCAATTATACAATGGTCAAATTGACAATGCAGAGAGAGTGCAAGAATATTATCGTAAACTTCAGTTCGTAACGACAAAACGATTTTCCATAGAGAAAGCACAGGTAAAGCGCGACGTCCTCCGCGAGCGAATAAGCGAAAGTTAGCCAACAGTTTGAAGTCGCCTTCACGTTCTCTGCTAGTATATATGCTGTACGTTACGGAGTTTCTTTTTTAATTTGCTTTTTTCATGGTGGCTACGGTAGTCAAAAATCTGGCGGACTACAAATCGATGCACCGGTTTTGCCAAAATGAAATCGGGATTCGATGTCTTCGATCGAACACCGGCTAACCAATCGATTCGACTCAGGCTTAATTCAGACTGATGAATAGCCATGATCAATAATCTGAAATGTGTACATTTACATATGTATCATGTACAAAGAACAAGTGAATAGACCTGTTTACAAATATATTCAAATTTTATGCATACTTTTAAGACAAAGGTTGTTCTTGACAACCTGAAAGCTTGTCAGAGGTTTGTCGGACATAGCAACAAGTAATATATGCAAACTGGATTCCAAGTATTGTAGTTCATTCATTAATTAGGTTAATGGAATAACTCGTTACTAGGTCCCCCAGGAAAAAAAATCCATATTAATTTGAATAACTTTGTAAACAGGTCTATTGAAATAAACCCCTCAAGAAAAGTTCTGCAATAGACCTGTGTACTAATGTATTTCAGTTTATTCATGTTTCTCTCCAGAACCCCTAGTTACCAACTATTTAGTGCACCTGCTATGCACAATGGCATCTCTATGGAAGGAATCCAGTTTGCATATTAGTTGTTGCTATGTTGGGCAAGCTCTGGCAGGCTTTTGAGTTGTCAAGAGAAACTTTTGTTCAAGAAGTTTACATAAAATTAGTAAACGGGTCTATTCAAGTTTCAGCATTAACATCTTTCTTGTTACCATATTATTATACTGGAATTTAGTATCATTGAAGAGCTTGTTATTTCCCTTTAACAATGATGCCACATTTGTACTGATATGTAATCATGGAACGGGCAGGGCACCAGAATGTATGGCCGAGTCAAAAGTGAAATGTTGCAAAATGCATTGTTATTATCAACAGTGACTTCTTCATTCATTTGGATGATGTTGAGGTACTGAAGTGCAGTGCTGTTTTCACTTTTTGTCAGGAAGCTGAAAATGTGTTTTAATTGACTGATAAATCATCAATACAGATTCGAGGCACATTTTATCTTCCAAACATAAGAAGGATTCACCTTGCATTCGTGAATGACCACCTTAATTAATATCATTCAAAACACAATCCACCTTCCAAACAAAGGAGACTTTACTGTTGACAATACATGTAGCATTGTTTTGCAACAATGCCCTTTTGACTTATCCCCATAAGACCCCATATTCAGGTGTAGTGCACATACCATGTATACATTATTAGTAAGAATGGGACACCATTGCAAAGAGGAACAGCATTTTCATTGATACCAAATTCAATATAATAATATAGAACAACAAATATCAATGTTCAAACTTTAATTGCAGAACTTTTTTTGAGGGGTTTATAATTTCACAGAGTCTCCTTTAAGTATATAAGGAAGTAAAGTGTAGAAAGTGTTGGAGTGTGGGGTTTCTCCTTTAAGTTTATAATTCCAGGGAAACTTGTGGTCGGAAGACCATATTTACATGTACCGTTAAAGTGTTTTCTAGGAATTTATGTGTGCTGTGTCTTTGGCCAAAAATGAAAGTACAAGAAATTATTTTGACATGAATCCATTTAAGAAACTTTACTCTATATATACTGGCTAACACGCAGTGGAGTCTTAGTTTTTGATTGGCCTCCATTTGAGAAGGGGGCATTCCCCTTTAGGAGGGAGATGGGGATTATTTACATTGTACCAGTTGTGGTTAAAGATCTCGATAAATACCTGTATCACTGCCTCATGTCTTTGATAGTCTTTGATACCCAGTGCATGCACACCAGTAATGCTACAGATGTGGGAGGAAGAGAGAGGAAGTGTGGTAAAACATTTAGTGAATACTCCGGATACATGTGGAGCTGATAAATAGGACCTAGAGAGTTAGAAACCATCCCAAACTGGTTGAAGTTACACGTATATCCTGCTTTTTCAATTATTAATGGGTATGTTCTTATAGGATTCATTTCAACTTTGCACAACATGTTTGGTTATTTTTGTTGGGGAAACATGGTTGTAATTGATGAACACACGTACAGGTTTACATGTAAACCTACATGTATGTATGTACCACTGTAGGTAGTCTTTCTGTGCATTACATTTTGGAGTGAGAAGTGCATATAAGTGTAAGTGTTTTGGTTTTTTTTTTCCTTTTCATATTTGGGTGTTCATTATAATAATAATAATAATATTCTGGATTAAATAGTACCTGATACATGTAGGCCTACATGTACATTAACATTGTATGATGTCTCGAAGCACTTTACAGATATATTCTAACCAACCCCACACTGATCATGTGCATAATTATAATAATACATTTGTAGCTGTTTCTTATAAAGCGCCTTACCAGTTACAACGTACCCGACCAAAGCGCTTACAGTATAATTAGCCCGGTCACTGGATTCAGTTGCGATTCTGCACATGACAGTGCACATTCTCCACTCCTCTGGGGAGCATTCCACCCAGTCGCCTGTTTCCAAGCGCGCACATGCTAATCCAACTACAATGACGTTCGCATCCTACCGGGTACCCATTGAACACCTGGGTGGAGAGAAGCAATGTAGATAAAATGCCTTGCTCAAGAGCATAAGTGCCATGCTGGGGTTCAAACCCACGACCTTTGCATCCCCAGTCAAGTGCTTAAACCACTCGACTAAGACACCTCTATTTATGGTCTATTAAGAACAAAATTTATCTTACCATATCAGGATGGCTGTTAATCATAGAAAGGAGCATACAGTAATGAAATCAGCTAATTTTTTCTGCCTTTTGGCTCTCAATATTTATTAAAGCCTTTTAAAGGGCAGTACAACCTGTCTAATTTTATGAAAGCTGAAAATCACAGAGACAGGTTGGTGAAAGTTTGAAAGAAAAGAAAGTTGTGAATGTTTGAATCTGAAATCATTAATAATAATTCATCTGGCCAGTTGGTCATGTAAAGTTGTTTTTTTCCTGTGATGTCATTAATGCTAGGAGTCCACTGGGCCAGCGCCAGTTGGTGCCAGTTCGCGCCAAAGATTATGTGATTGGCGCGTAGTGGCTCGCTGTGGCGCCGAATTAATGTCCGCTCGGCATGTGTCGCCAAGTGGAATAAACTGGGTGCCATATGGCGTGCTCCAAAATGTCGCGCCAGTTTGCGCCATTACACGGCCATTTGATTCCAAAATTCACCCTGTTGGCGCCATTCAGGCCAATAGACGGCTACTTTGCGGCACTTGGTGATTAGTTTGTGCGAAAGGTCGCCAAATTGGTTTGAACTTGCCGCCACTTGGCGCTACTTGCCGACTATATGGAAATCTTGCAAGTTGTGTGAGAAAGTCCTGCGATGCCACCCTGCTTTTATAGGTGGCAAGTGGCGCTGAATGGCGGGCAACCAGGTGGCATTTAGCGCGAAGTAGTCACCAATCAGGTGCCATTTGGCTCGCGCCACTGCACATTTGGCGCGGGCTATCCGCCTCTGTTGGAATTATTTGGCGCGTAGTGGCACAAACAAGGTGCCACTTGGCGCCATGTGGCGCGAAATCTCATTGGCACAACTTGGCTCGCACCATTACATTCCAGTGGATTCCAATAGGCGGATTGTTTGCGCCATTTGTTGCCACTTGGCGGACACTTGGCGCTGATTGCTCGATGCAAGTGGCGCGACGAAGATTTCAAACATTTTGAAATTTTCTTGCTGCCAAATTCAAATTTGGTGCCACCACGAGCCAGTTGGGAGGCAGTTTGAGCCACTACACGCCACTAGGCACCTTATTGGCGACACTAGGCGCCACAGCAAATTGCATTGGCGCAAACTGGCACCAACTGGCGCCGGCCCAGTGGACTCCTAGCATAACTTTCACTAATCACTTTCTCAGATTTACTGTTTCTCTTCAGAGGTGCCTGTCAGAATTAGGTTTTCCCTTTAATCTCATTTACTTACAGAATTTGAACAAAATACACAGCTGCGCCTGATCGGTTTAAAGGGACCAGTCTCGATGAAAAAAACTATTCTTTAATTACAGATGTCATATAACACTTCAATATCACCCATTACCTTGATTTTTTGGAAGATATTGAATTTTCAACAAAAAACTTCAATAGTTGTAGTAAGAGAAAATAGATTTTGATGACATTACAGATTCACTTCTCAAGAAATTATGCCGAAGAACTTTGTCAACTTGCCAAACAATTTTGTGCTGAACAATGGCGTGGTGATCACACCAGCGCCAAGCACTGAATTTGCCCTTTTCGCAGTGAACCTTATGCTTTGTTGTTTGGAACCAGTAACCTGGACGACGAGCAAATATGACGTTAGCACTTCGGTCCTCTAAGCTGAAATCTTAGATGTGGTCGGTAACGTATGGTATACAAATATATACTGTCATATGAGAGGGTCTGGTTGGAAATACGGTTCCCGAGGTGATGTGAACCAAGACTATTTTCATGAGGGGCCACGCAGCCACGAAGGAAAATGGTTGTCTTCACATCACCGAGGGTACCATATTTTAACCAGACACTCAAATGTAGGCAGTATATATGCTATCATCTTTGAACTAAAGCCTAAATCTACTTGTGTTCTTATGATCATCTATACCGTAGGCCTGTGGTAGACAGCACACTTGCGTACGCAAACATATTTGAAGAAGGGATGAATTTCCGAGGATATCAAATGCGTAATGATGACATTATCATGCGCCGGTGCCTAAAACAATAAATGAATGTAGTACACACTTTTCTTGTGTGATGTCATATGCCGTAAAAAGTATCTGTGAATAGTACTACTATTCACGGATCATGACTTTGTGACGTTAGATGTTACCCTCCATTGCAATTTGCTAATTTGCATGAGGCTAATGAGAATTATATTGTCACATGATGCACATTGGACCAATCAGTTGCATAGATTCTTTTCATGATGGATATAAGACAAAATACCTTGGACTTGCCCAACTATCAAATTGTGAATTTTCTCTTATCTCATTCATAAGGTCTCTATTGTCTCAAGAAATGTGGAAACCATGCAATTGCAACCTCATAGATCCTCGTTCAAATTTTATCTAATTAATGAGCTTAAGACGTCTCATTTGTTGTACAAAAGTCAACAACTTAAACTTGACCTTACAAGTAGAAGCAAGTGACTTGGAGTGCATAATGCTCACACTTTTCAGGCCAGAATGAGCGTTTTGAAAGACGTTTAGTTCAAAACACGGTTGCGTCCTTACTCTTAAATCGTAAACTCACAAAAAGGTACGTTGTGAATGGGTGTTTCTCCAGAAAGATGGTTACTGGGAAACATAAACGCACAATCATTTGTAATCGCGTTTATAATGACGTCGTTATAAATGTGTTTCTGGTTCATGTGAAGATCTTTTCCCCATGTTCAATATTTTTAATGTTGGTTGTTGCAAACTCACTGGATGCATGTGCCGGGTTTGATCAATACAGAGAAATTTCCCTGAAAATGAAAGACAAGGTGGTGATCATATTCTATATATGGGGTTTTTTATCACTTTTTTGAAGGTAATTTCCCACCACTTCCATTCAGAAGTTTACAAGCGTGATCATGCAGGAAAAATCACTTCTGTCTTCTGTTGCTCTCTTCCAGTGATCTTCATTTCTTTGAGCCTTTGGTTTTGTTTTCCGACTTCAAAATGACACATTAAACTATCCCTTTCTCCACACAATACTCAAGTTGTACTTTATGACCCGTGCTCTTTTATGAAATCATCAAACTCCTTTAATTTTATCACCACTTTAATACACAGAAAGTGAAAGATATAGAGAATTTCAAGTGCATATACTGCTCACCTTCTTTTGCTTGCCTTTGGCATCAAGGACGTAATTGTGTTTTGCCGATATTCGTAGAATCACTTGAATGGAAACTGTGTGAATTAATTACCATGACTTTGCACGCGTGTCAGTTTCCCTTCTGAGTACGCCATAAATATCTCTCTCAAGATTGGCAATTCACATTGTTCAGGTCGTAAACTTAACAGTTTTTTGTAAATGAAACATACTTGAAGTCTAAACTACCAAGTGATCTAATTTTGCATGCCCTGCATGTGTAATGCAGCAGTTGAGTTTTGATCTCCTCTGGGTTGATTAGCAGTTCACATTTACCACAGGCTGTAAATTCAGTGCTATAATGTAGTTAACTGATGTAAAAAAATATATTTAACTGGAGCTTTGATGTCATACCTGAAATTGACTTTTTCTATACTACTCCTGCTTTATATCCAACTGAATCTTAGGTAATTGAATAAAGAGATCCAAGTAATTTTGATAAGAGTTTGAGGTAAATTTATAGGTTTGAGTACTAGTGCATTTAAATGTACTTTGTTTTTAATTATCACACACAGTTTCAGGCTCTCTTGGTAATGAATTCAGCTCTGGAAGAATAAGCTGGCTATCATTTTGTGTACTGCAGTACGTTAATGGCCTATAAATGGGGAAAGATTTTATTAGTCAAAGTCTATTTGACCCTGACGAAGTCATATTTTGACCTAAATGTATCTTTACTCTTGATACATGTATATATCATTGATATCCATCATGCAGTGAAGACCTTTTCTCTTTCATTCTTTACAGTCCTATGATTTATCATCATTATTGACAACAATAAGATGGCAATGAGAAGTGTATAAATCTAATGGAAGGAATTTGTTGTCCTCAAATCCGTGCCCCGAGCATTGCGAATCACGCAGGAGAACTTCCAGCAGCTCTGCATTTCTCATCATCATGGCTGCTAGCTCCACAGTCATCCAGCCATCAATCAAGTTACTACATCATCTCATGGTTGCATGCTTGCTTGTCTTGATGAGCTTTTCACCCCTCAAGAATGGAACACCTCGCTCCTCAACGACTCGGATAACAGCGACGGTCACAGCAGTTACGTTGGCATTAGAAGCAGCTTGCGCTACATCAGTGAGTGACTTACAACGTTCAACGGTAGCCAGTGTAGAAGGTATGTAGTTTCATGAACAAAGGGAGGATTCCATTTAATTTACAATTAAGAAGAATCTGTATGTATGCTCACAATAGCAATGTCTGCTTGAAGATTAGAAAAAATCCTTTGATTGGATCATTGTTTTTTATATGGAAGTGATATCATATAGGTTATAGCAATTTAGCTTTACAAGAACAGATTCAAAACTGCTAGAAATAAACACAACACAAAAAGTAAGTTCCCCCTAAATCAAAATGGCATAACTTTTTAACGAAAAGGTTTCGAACAAAATAACCTGGTCAGAGTGTTCCTACACTTATCGACTAAGTTCTGTGTGAAAATGAAATTGATCCGTCGAGTCATGCATGAGTGAGCACACATTCAAGGCAAAATTGTCACTTTTCAAAAGTCACGAGCCATTTTGGGGGGTCATTTTGGCGAATTCTGTTTCTGGTTTTTGTTCAAGTGCTGTAGTTGTTTATCATCCATCGTTTGACCACTTCGCACCTATCCTGACACTTTTCGTGTTTTTGCACGGTTTGGTGAGCACAAGTTAGTGGAAAGTAGCGATGTTCAACCCTCTTAACTTTGAAATGGCAAAATCCATTCAGATTATTGAAAAAATTAACATCAGATATTGCTACCAAAATGAGTTGTCAATTGTGTAAACACAAGAGGTAATTTTCTGGCTGGTTGAGTGAGCACACTTCAAAATTAAGCAAGAAATGCTAAAATTCACTGTTAATAATATGGCATAAAATATGACTCCTGTGACTTTTGAAAAGTGACAATTTTCCCCTTGAATGTGTGCTCACTCATGCATGACTTGACAGATCAATCTCATTTTCACACAGAAGTTAGTCAAGTGTAGGAACACTCCTGCCAAGTTATTTTGCTTAAAACCTTTTTGGTAAAATGTTACGCCCTTTTGCTTTAGGGGAAACTTACTTTTTGTGTTGTTTATTTACATGCAGCTCTTTCGAATAATAACTGTAAATTTATATTGCACAATTTCTATATAAATATACTCAACTGCGCATAACAAAACAAAAGAAGAAATTAAAGTACTGTAAACATGGAATATTTTGCGGTGTGGAAATTTTTGCGCATTTCTCGCAGCATGAAATGTGCGCGAAATAAAAACATGCGAATATTTTTGTTTACCGGTATGTATTCTTTGGCCCATGAGCCTAGCGCGTTGGCAAAATTAAATGCACGTGAAATTCACTTTACTCGGCCGAGCGCGAAAAATTAATCATGCAAAAATTTCCACTTTAACAGTAATAGTAACTTTAAATCATATTTATGGAAAAGGATAAATACATGTAGAGCACAATTTCAATTTTACTGTCTGGACAAACCCATACTTATAATGCAGTCTTATTGACACGCATTTAGTATGCAATTTACTTCAATAAAACCCATTACTGGTAATAGCTTGAACTCATGGATGCTATACATGTAGTTTCCATTTTGTAATAGATGTATGTACCTCAAATTCTATACTAGAATGACTAGGAGTGGGCATTTTCATCATTTTGCCTGTCTTTGTAATGCAAGTGTTGCCAAGCAACAGAATGGTTGACATTTAAGAAAAAAAATATGTCAAATTAATAAAAATTAAAGAAAAACTTCGATAATCCTGTTACTGCACATATTTAATATTGTTTAGAAAGAAGAGTTTGAAGTATGGAGATTTGATTTTGATTTTTTTTTTCAAATTTAATTCGTTTATTTTTTCATTGAATACACGGTAGTTGTTCAAACTTTTTGCACATATTCTTGCAGTGGGTATGCCAAAGTCCAGTTTATAAAATCTGTATAATTAATTGTACATGTAAAGTTTTTTAATTGCATAATCTGATCTACAGGTATTCATTTTACTCAGTATTCCTTTATTATGTTCTTTTGTCTTGTTCATTGAATAATTGTGGTATGGAAAGTGAAGATATGCCACATTTGTTCACAGCTATTCCTCCCCCCCCCCCCCTGTCTCTCTCTCTCTCTATCTCTCTTAGTCACTTAATATGTGACAAATGTAGTCAATATTAACATTCAATGATTCAATACATACTTGCGTATCACACATCCATGGACATGTATTGTTTCATGATGTAAACTCCAGACTTCGGTATATAATGGTGAAAAATTGTGAATGTTTATCATCAAAGAACTTTGATATGACATTTGTAATCAACATTAACATAATTTAATACTTGCATATTACATGTACATATGCACGGACATGTATTATCTCCAGACTTCAGTATATGATTGTGAACGTTATCAGCAAAGAACTGTAAAGCAAATTACAGTAAATTATAAATGTGTTCATATATCTCCATCCTGATTTCAGCAGGGAGGCAGTATGATTTGCGGCTTGTTGGAAGCAATATCACCGGTGAGGGCCTCCTTCAAGTATTCATGGACAACAGATGGGGGTGGGTGTACGGCTACCCGGATGCCTTCAAGAGCATGGTCGCAAAAGTGGCATGTCAACAAATGGGCTTTGTGGAATACAGTTCCGCATTGTAAGGACTTTCATAATTTTGTTGAAATTATAATATACATGTACATTATGATTACCGGTACATTTGAACAAATATCGGGTATTAGGATGTAAGACATGTGTATTGTGCTAATATTACTACAGCATACCATACACTCAATATAGAAGCAAGTGTTGAGTTTTGAGAGCAGTTATACAGTAGTAGGGCAATTACAAGCGTTACGGAATGACATTCACAAAATATTTTCTAGTTTGAAAGAAGAATATTATGAACATCATAATGAATATTTTCAAATGGATAGTGCAATACATTAACCAATACAAGGTGCTTTCACAACTGTTGAGTTTCATGTCAAATATTCATAAATGTTAAGAAATATTGACCATTATATTGCTTTGTTACGGAGCGACACAAAAAAGACATGACTTTTCAACCAGAATAAACATTGCTCAGAATATGTGAAATTTGAATATATGCATCCAGTTTTCAAGATTGCTGTGGCTTTCTGTAGTATGTTAGCTTCGATATTACACCATCCTCCTGGAAGTCTGTTTGAAGATATTTGAAATATGATGCAAGATATGAAATGAAGCAGCGTTATGGAATGACCGTTAGAGTGACTTTTGAAAGTCAATGGGAAATAGTGTATAAAATTCATATAATGTGAATAAGTCGTAAAAACATAGTTTGAAACACAGATTGAACAAACAATTTGATAATTTTTGATGACCTAAGATATCTACATGTATGTTAGAAATAGCTCAGTTAGTGTTTAATCTACTATAATTTATGCAAATTTTATTCATAAATTCATACTTTTGTTGATAATTTAAATTTTTGAAAATTTCTGAGAGTATTCATTTGTGTGAAATAAAAAAGCTAATCTTTTATTAAAGTTTAAGATGTTTTTTTTTTTTTCATTCATAAATTTCATCATATGACTTGTTTTATTTGATACTACCTAGATCAATATTAAGGTCTAAAATACAGGACTTTATGTTACTTAAACTTTGTGTGTATCAAGTGCATTTCAGCAAACAAGTCATATTACTGCTTCACTCTTCTTTTACAATTGTTTTGTGCCGATCGGCATGCTTGGCAAATGAGCGACTGTTTCGATTAGCACTGGTGGCATATGAAAGGTAAATTTGTTGGATAGCATCGTGTCTATAGAGACATTGATGTCAGTCATTGCATGTCATTGCATGTAATTCAGAGTCAAGACGTGACAATGGTTTGTTTAATCACCTTAAAGAAGAGAGTTACAATGTACCTGTTGATGTATATTGTCCAAAAAATCTTGTCAATTTAAGAGGCAGAGAGTATGGAATTCAATGGCAATGAGCCTGAAGACATTTCTCAAAAGTTAACATATTTCGTTTTGTAAAACTTAGTAGATTAATCCTGTTATTATGTAGGACAGAATCTTGCTGATTTTAGTTTTTTTAAATATCTCCAATTCCACAATATTCCACGATATAAGCAAATTGTTTCGTCACCACTACCAATTCTCGAACACGCCATCTTCAGTTTACATCAACTAGGGGGATTTCTTCAAATAAAATCTATCAGATTCTGGACTGGCTATTATGCTGCCCTTTTTTTCTTTCAAGCATTATATAAAGTATATTTTTCATCAGAATTTCATGGAAAATGAACCCACTATGACTTTCCTGTTTCCATTTCCCCACAGATTCTCAATAGATGGAAGCGTTAAACTCCATCCTACCCCTTGGTTGATGGCTCGAGTGAAATGTTCCGGGTATGAGTCTAGACTGGTAGACTGTGGACACATCAATTATACCAGCACGTTTCCAGGAGGAGAGCAGAAACTTCATGTTGCATTGAAATGTGTGGGAATGGCTGCTTCCATCAATGATTCCCTACAAGGTACTAGATACATGGAAAATTATTTTTGCAGTGCATATTGTTAAGATGAGCCAGCATTTTAGAGAGTTACTTTATATGCACAAACTATTGCTATTTTTCTATTAAAGCAGTGTCCTACAATCTACTGTATACCTAGTGACATTAATTCTAGGAAAGACAAAGAATTTTCTGTGTGTGCTTTAACTGGAACGGTGCTGAAATGATAGTTGCCTGTGGATTTGACTTTATATGTATCATAAAATTTAAAGAAGGTAATTTAGGCTCATTTTACTTTTCAGCCAAGCACTATCAGAGTCCTGGTTCATGTACAGTGGAGATTGATGAAGTTCATTTACATCATTTTTATTGCACTTGCCGTTAATCATTTGGTTTTGTGTCAGAATTCCGAGAGCAAACCAGCAAAGGTTGTGTGATAACAAATTCATTGAAAGTGCCTATCATTGATTCTTAAATACTTCATTAAAAAATTTTTTTTATTCAGTATGGCTGAATGGGACCTCCAGCTCCGGCCTTCTGCAGATAAAGAAAGCTCCATATCAAGGATGGCTGCCTTTCTGTGGGTATGACACAGACATCAGAGCGGCTCATGTGATCTGCCATCAGCTAGGCCACACCCATGCTCTTTCCATCAATCATGTCTTAAACCCACAGGTGATCACCCGTAGTTCTCCTCCTGTGGTGAGGTCTATAGCTTGCCAGGGGTTTGAAAAGTCACTGTCAGCATGTTCCATCTCGGTAGGGATACCAACTCCGCAATGCCAAAGATTGAGAGTCAATATTAACATCGCTTGCAGTGATACACCACTGTTTCCATTGGGTAAGTGGCTGTCATAACTCAAAAGTGTCCGATTTACTCAGTGTATGGCTGAGAATATTTGTTTTGCATTTTTTTTCAGACAATTTTGAGGTTTATTGTTGCGTGCCTAACAGGTCGGCAGCACCTATTTCAGCTCTGCATAATTTCCATTATTGTATCTTCCGGCAGAATTCTTGTGTGCGCTCTAGCGGTCACATTTCTCAACGGATTTCTTTCAAACATTGTATGGATGTGTATCTTCGTAAAATCTGGACACCTATAATTTCTGGTGATGCTGCCTCCAGTGTTTCGTCTTTTATAGGGTCCAAGGTCATACTTCAGGGCATGAATAGATGTCTTGTGTGCACTCTTGTTTCAGTTTCAGTTTAGTTTATTTCCATTTCCGACAACAATACAAATCATTACAAATCAATATTTAGTAAATAATACAATTATAATATCCATGTACAATTCAAAAGAATAAAATCTTGTGTCACTTTAAAATCAATGACGTGGAATAAGGCATTAAAGTACATTTTCATTGAACAAAGTAAACACAAATAACACAAACAAAGCGCTCTGACGGTCACATTTCTCAACGGATTTCGTTCAAATTTTGCATGAAGGTGTCTCTTGGTGTAATCTAAAAATCTCTAGTTTCTGGTAATGCTGCCTCCAGTGTCCCGTCTTTTATAGGATCAAAGGTCATACTTCAGGGCTTGGCGTGAGTGCACTCTGCAGGCCACATTTCTGGATGGATTTCTTTCAAATTTTGTATGGAGATGTATCTTGGTATAATCTACACGTCTTTACTTTTTGGTGATGCTGCCCTCATTGTTCCATCCTTTATAGGGTCATAGGTCATTTGTCCCTTTCGTGCACTCTTTTGGATTTCTTGATGGATTTCGTTCAAATTTTGCTTGAAGGTGTCTCTTGGTGTAATCTAAAAACCTCTAGATTTTGGTGATGCTGCCACCAGTGTCCCATCTTTTATAGGATCAAAGGTCATACTTCAGGGCTTGGCGTGAGCACACTCTGCAGGGGGGTGTTTCATAAAGCTGTTCATAACGTTACAAATGACTTTACGAACGACTGGAACATGTTCTTGGGTGCTATACTAATCAGATTCTCAATCATTTAGCACAAGAACTGATCACCAGTCGTGCGTAAAGTCGTGTGTAACTTACAAACAGCTTTATGAAACACCCCCAGGCCACATTTCTAGATGGATTTCTTTCAAAGTTTGTATGGAGATGTAACGGGGAACCGACATTTGCTCCGGCGGCAATTGCTCCTGCGACAAATGCTCCTAAAAATACGACAATTGCTCCGCGACAATTGCTCCTGCGACAATTGCTCCGTCGACATTTGCTCCTGCGATAATTGCTCCGGCGACATTTGCTCCTGCGACAATTGCTCCGACGACATTTGCTCCTGCGACAATTGCTCCGTCGACATTTGCTCCGATCGAGCGACAATTGCTCCGCGACAACTGCTCCGTCGATAAAAATGCATATATGCGACAATTGCTCCTGCGACAATTACTCCGTCGACATTTGCTCCGATCGAGCGACAATTGCTCCGCGACAACTGACTGCTCCGTCGATAGAAATGCGACAATTGCTCCTGCGACAATTGCTCCGCCGACATTTGCTCCAAAATATGATTATTGTTCAGTCGTTAAAAATGAATATGCGACAATTAACTCGGTAGACATGGTAGATAAAAAGGAATATGCGACATTTGCTCATCGACAATTGCTCCGCCAACATTTGCTCCATTTGAGCGACAATTCCTCAGCGACATTAGCTCCGTCGAAGAAAATGAATATGCGACAATATCATTGCCTCGAGATATCTCGAATATCTCGAAATACATGTATGTCGAGACAATTACTACCGTACATGTACCTCTAACTGCTTATTCCACGAGAGTACGATGACACTGGCGTAAATCCGTTTCGAGGAGTGGGATGGGGAATGAACAAAATATTTTGCCGAAATTTCTTGCTCACATTAATTTGACTATACACACCCCTCACCCACACACCCCAAGACACATACTTTTATTTATTTTGCGAGCGAGCCAAAAATTACCATATCTTGCCTTAAAAGAAGTCTCGTTTTTTTGTCAAAATACACTCTGGACTTGGTTACCTCACTGCCAAATATTACATACTTCGCTGTTGCAAATGTTTGCTGTCCAAAACCACACTGTTTCTAAACATTGCGAGCAAGGAAAACGCACTCTCTTGGGGATAAAGTATCATTTCGTCATCAAAATACACCACAGGCCTATAACCTTTCTAAAATATATTCGTCCGCCTCCCGTTGCATGCCCAATTTGTTTGCCTTCCCAATAAGTTTCACTCTAGCTTTTCAGTGAGCGCAGCGAAAAATATTATGATATGCGGGCATCCGCTGCTGGAATAAAAATGATTGCTAATCGAAAACGTCTTGTTTCTAGATTTTATAAGCGGGCAAATATTGATTTTTTTTTTTTAAATACTAAGAACAGGTTTAAGTGTATTGTTACAATCCCTTCTCGTGATTTTAGTAACGTACATTTATCGGCATCTTCCGTTCACACAGAGAGTATGATCAGGGTGTGATGATATGAATAGGCTAATGGTCACAGGCGGTCATGTCCTGAAAATTCATCTATTTTAGGTCAACTTGCCGCTCGAATCCTTGCAGACATAACTATCACTTTATGAGTTAAAGAATTAAGCATAAATATTGGATAAAAGACAAGATGCAAACCTATTCCCTTTCTTGATAATATAAATATAACCGGCATAGGTTAAGATAGTGAAATCAAGCGAGCGAAGCGAGCAACGCTTTAAATTAAATTAAATTCAATTCTTTTCAATTCAGCTTTATTCAGATTCATATATAAAAGAGTATCATTAACATTAACATGCAAGAAATTATGATATAGTTTAGTGTGTTTAGACGGGCATAGTCATTAAAATTGCATGTAATTATTAAAACATAAAAAAGACTGACAATAAAAATAGGAACCTGGTTGCTGTGTAAAAACCCTTGTGGGTTTGTCTTGACAGCCACGTTCAGGTTTTCCCTTCATTGTCATTCCTCTTTTTCCTTTCTCTTTTCCATTATTATTTCTTCTTTAAAAATTGGGGGTATATTTTTTACACGCCATTCACCCTTCTTCCACCTCTACAAGCGATTATTTTAAAAATGTATTTATGGCTAGACAGGGGCGAATCATTTATGAAAGTCTGAAAAAAACAATTTAATCATATCAAAAGCTTATAGATTGGATACGAAGCATTAATAAATACGTAAGATTCATCATGAATCTCAAAATAAGAATAACTCTTATACATTTGTATAACTCAGTTTTTTCTGACTGTTTCTTTGAACCCTGTAATAATTTTCGCTTTACTCAAACTGTACGACAAGAATATATTCAGACAGATGTCACAAAAAAGTTTACGTTTTATTTTAAGATAAAAATGAAAACAAACAAGGAGACACAACTGAACTTTCAAAACAAACTATAAAACAGTTGTTCATATTCTACAAGGTTAGAGTGATACAGTCCAGATTAAGAAAGTCTGAAAAAACCAATTAATCATATCAAAAGTTTATAGTTTGGATACAAAGCATTAATAAATACGTAAGATTCATCATGAATCTCAAAATAAGAACAACTCTTATACATTTTTATAACTCAGTTTTTCTTTCGGAAATTTAAACAAATTTGCGCACATATTATAATTTTTTCATTGTGTGGCTTAGTAATGTAAAGTAGCTAATTTTGAAGCAGAAAATGCTGAAATGCTATGAATGATTACTTAAAGTTAGTTAAGTTCACTTGTTGTGGTTACAAAAATTATAATCTAATCATATTTTTCAACTTCACACTGATAGTTCATGTCACTTGATATGTTTTGTAAATTTGATACACTTGTGCATTTTTCCTATAACTCATTCTTTTTGTTGTATCTTTAGTTCGATTCTTCAGAATACTCGACCTTTCATATCAAGTACTGAAGTAGGCCAATCAAATGATTCTATCACTGTTTTATCCAGACATGACATGACATTTAGGAGCCAATCTAAATTCATCTCTAAATTGTACCAAATAAAAATTAGAATATACTTGTAATTTAGTTTTAGTCAGCAATGATCCAAGCGGGGATCAACGATGAAAATTACTTTTGTTTTTGACGATTAGCAAAAAGTATATTAATATGTAATGATGTCTTTATTGTCTTATATCTCTTCAATACTACGTTTTTCGCTTTCTTTTTTTACTTCTTCCTTGCCCTTTTCTTTCTTTCTTCCTTCATATTTTCTTCCACATGCACAGCCGAATGCATACCGACACGGGCATTGTAGTACTAGTACCAACGGCAAGTTTTGAGGGGGAGGACACATCCACAAGTCCCCCCCCCCTCCCATACGCTACTGGACTCCACGTACATAGGCCTTTGCATGTTTTTATTTTGATTGTTCTTTTACTTTATCATGGTTTATATATTTCCTTTCACTGCCATACGTTTGACGTTTGCTCTGATTCTTGTTTCTGTGCGTGTGTTTTTTTTTTATAGTTTTGTTCTTAATAAGCCGACACCAGCTCAGCGCGGCAGGAGCCGGGGAGCTGGTTCCAGGCATAATTATGACCAGCTTAGAGAGAGAAAAAGAAAGCTGTACAGTTTAGTCAATATTTGTTTGTTTTTGTTTGCAAGGCGTTTGTCAGCTCCACGCTTAGGGAGGCCCGGGAGCGAACGCTTAATTCCACCAATTCCCCATATTTTGGGCGTATATTCCCTTCCCCTCACTATTACAATATTAAATTGAACCTATGAACTTTAGCAATTCGCAACAACCCACATACAGGACTGGCTTGTTTTCCCCACCAGCAAGTGTCATGACTAGTAGATAGAATGGCTATAATTTAGAAATAAATGTTCGCCATCATTTACTCAGTTGTGTTAAAAATGCCCAAGATAAAGAAAGAGAGAGGGAGAGAGAGGGGGGGGGGAACAAAATAATAAAACATATAGATGAATAATTAATAGGTATAGGCAAAATCACAAGGGAAAGTGGTAGAAAAAATCTTTAAAAAGGTTTATTTCCAAATCCCGAAACACCAACAACAGCTATTGTTCTGAATTCGTTGTGTTCGCTTTTGATGAGGATTTTATATAAGGTTGTCGTTGGAGCAATTGTCACATACATAAGCATTAACGACGGCCGACGGAACAGATGTCGGCGGACAAGTTGTCGCATGAGTAATTGTTGCGGAGCAATGATATTGTCACATATTCATTTTATTTGACGGCGCTAATGTCGCGAAGGAATTGTCGCTCGAATGAAACAAATGTCGGCAGATCGAGTGCTTTCCACCGGAGCTAATGTCGCCGGAGCAAATGTCGACGGAGCAATTGTCGAGGAGCAAATGTTTATTTCTATTTACTGAGTTTATTGTCGCGGAGCAATTGTCGCATATTCATTTTTATCGGCGGAGCAATTGTCGCATATATTCATTATTATCGACGGAGCAGTTGTCGCGGAGTAGGTAATTGTCGCTCGATCGGAGCAAATGTCGACAAAACAATTGTTGCAGAAACAATTGTCGCAATTGTCTCATATATTCATTTTATCGACGGAGCAATTGTCGCTCGATCGGAGCAAATGTCGCGGAGCAATTGTCGCAGGGGCAATTGTCGCATATTTGCATTTCTATCGACGGAGCAGTTGTCGCGGAGCAATTGTCGCTCGATCGGAGCAAATGTCGACGGAGCAATTGTCGCAGGAGCAAATGTCGACGGAGCAATTATCGCAGGAGCAAATGTCGACGGAGCAATTGTCGCAGGAGCAATTATCGCGGAGCAGTTGTCGCGTAGCAATTGTCATATTTTTAGGAGCATTTGTCGCAGGAGCAATTGCCGCCGGAGCAAATGTCATACATTCGATGTAACTTGGTATAATCTACACATCTTTACTTTTTGGTGATGCTGCCCTCATTGTTCCGTCAAAGGTCATATTCTGGAGGACACATTTGTTGACTGATTTCTTTCAGATTTTGTATGGAGGTCCATCATAGATTACTCTAGACCTCTACAGATTTTGGTGATGCTGCCCCCAGTGTTCCATCTTTCATAGGGTCAAAGGTCATATTTTAGTGGATATTTTGTGTGCACTCTGAGGTCACATTTCTTGACAGATTTCTTTCAAAATTTCTATAGAGATACGTTATACTCTAATCTACACAAATTGTTTTGGTGATGCTGCTCCTGTTGTTGACAATAGTCCGGGCCACTGGCAATCTCTACGCCATCCTTTTGTTTGAGGGAGGAGAGGGGGAGGTTCTTTGTCCCTCCTTCGAATCGCTGCCAGTGCCAGGGGATACATTCGCATTGCACGGAAATGGACCATTCTAGTTCTTCATGTTTTTACCTGTCATTTTGATGATTGTGTATTTCATTTTCCTGATTTGTATGTTGTAATTTTGCATGTTTTTTATTTGTAAAACTATCTCATTTCAGCCATTAACCTTGATTTGAATTGATGTCAAATCATCAAACCACTAATCAGTTATGCAGTCATGAATATTTCTTGGTTTCCCTAAAGTAGTAAGAAAATATACCCTATACGTAAAACCAGAAGCTTTTGCAACATAAAACTTTCGCAATTTGTTAATGACAGCCAATTTTGCAGCGAAAAACTTTTGCAAATTGCAATAATTTTATGTTGTTCCAATCATGATTTTATTATTTCGCAACATGAAATTTTTTTGAATCTCGACCACTCACAGAATTCTCGAAAGTTTCATGCACGTGAAAATTTCTGGTTTTACAGTATTGAATTTAGGAACCAACATGTATGAAATGACTATATGTATGTAATCCTAAAGACATTCTTCTGTTTACATAGTACAGTTACGAGTTTCCTTCTGAAAACTATTATATCTCTTATTTAATCTTTATATTTTAATTTTCTCCTACCCCTATAGGCTCTGAGGTGAGACTGGATCCTCCAAATCGGGTCCAAGTCCGTTACAATGGATTCTGGAACTATTTGACCTCTGACATCCCAGTGGTGTCAGACGCCGTTGCTATTTGCCAGCAGTACGGAGGTCTCAATCTCTCCAGGGCTTGGATAAAGGAAGAGCCAGCTTTGAGCCCCGTCTTGCCTTTCAGATTCTTGTGCAGTCGTGGCAGCGAGGCCAGCCTGATGGAATGCATCCCAGTCAAGATACCACCGGGTTCAAGCCACTCCAGCATACTCCATGTCGAATGTACTGGTGTAACAACTCCAGAATTTGGTGAGTTATCAGTCTGAAGAAGGACTAACATTACAAACAAGTCAACTGGAACTTCCTTTGTTCAAGCTTGTGATGTTTCATGTGCACTTCTGGATGCTTCCTCAGGTTGACTAGCCTAAATGTAGTAAAGTCCAGTTGGATGTACTAACATTCATAGAAATACATGCATATATATTTTGAAAGTATCTTTATTGTACTTGAAGAAGGAATGAAAAAGACACAGTATGTTTTTTAGTATTTAAAATACCTTGAAAAATTAGTTTAAAAGTTTATTTGAAGAGAGATTATATACTGTAGGTAGTATTAATCGTTTGGAATTCCTTCAAATAACTACTATAGTTATGAGGATATTTGACATTCTAGACTTATTCGTATTTCAATAGAAATGGAATTATTATTCCATTTTGTAAATTTTACTCAGGTGCAATACGTCTTGTGTCTAGCCAATCTCCAAGCAAAGGGCGTATTGAGATCTATGCCAATCTATCTCAATGGGGCACCATCTGTGATGATGACTGGACTGATGAAGATGCCACTGTGGTCTGTAGACAGCTGGGGTTGGGACGCATAGGGATCAGCCGTGGTAACGCGTACTATGGCAGTGGGGATGGACCCATCTTCTTGGATGATGTACAGTGTGATGGACATGAAGAGACGCTTCTGCAGTGTGAGTCGTCACCATTGGGGAAACATAACTGTGTACACAATGAAGATGCTGGTGTGGAGTGCTATGACCAGATGCCTACAGTACCACGAGTAAAGGTATTGACGTTGACGACTGAATTCTCTCATTTCCATCATAGGCTTAATATAACAGCCACCCGTTTCTCATAGGCAGTAGGTGATGACATATTGGTTTAGGGCCTGCTTGCTTGGAAAGTTGTGATGAAATGCAACTCCCTAAATGAAACACAATCTGAAATTTGATTGGTTAAAGGTCAAGCTGGGTTTGATAGTTTGTGTTGCATTTGATCACCTCTTTTCATTATCTAGATAAGATCAGCAAGCATCAATCTCTGTTATTTTTTATAAATTAAAATTTTGAATTCACCTACTATGATATCAACTAGAAATATAAATTCTCTTCACTCCTTTTATCACACCCCACCCCTAGAAATGATACATGAAAAGGGGGCTATATGTAGGGGGCAGGGATCAGGGATAAAAACGTAACCGATTCACAGATAAAATCTTTGCAAATAATAGATTCCTTGAGATTGTCTTTCACTAGCATTTCTTTAAGTTATAGGGAGCTTCATTGTACAATCTTGTTAGTTGTTACATAACCTGAGTAGTAGAGCAGTAGACTCTTAACCAATTATTAAAGTTCAAAACCAAGTCGATGTGTGAGTGGCATTAATCCTCAATTTCAAGTCCCTTAGATAGTGCACAAAGCCGTCGGACTTCTGATTGCTCGTCATCAAGCATGTACTTGCATTGTAAAAATAGAATAAGAAGTTTGAAAATAGAACAAAAATGTATACAGAGGAAAAAAAGGCCCGTTAGTTTTAGTTGTAGTTAAAGTTTGCCATTTCTGTTGTAGAAATGACAATGCCCTTAATGGTCTTTGCTGATGGCATGTCTTTCAGAATGGAAGGTGAGTCTGGTCGGTGGTCCTGGCCCTACTCCGGCACCATCCAACTACAGATTGACAATCAATTTGGCACCATCTGCGATGATCACTTTGGTCTCAGCGATGGACTCGTCGTGTGTAACATGCTGGGTTATCCGTTCGTCGTCAGTGTCCACGTCAACGCAAAGTTTGGTATCGGCCAAGGCAATATTCTCCTGGATGATCTGCAGTGTACAGGAACGGAATCAAGTCTTGAGAACTGTTGGTTTGCACCTCTTGGCACTCATAATTGTATGCATCATGAAGATGCTGGTGTCACCTGTTCTCATGATTATGAATTTGGCCCGGCACGATGGACTGAAACACCTCTCATTTCTATTCCCACAAGTGGTGGTGAGTATTCAAAAATGAGAATTCATGCTTTCTGTTAAAGGGAAAGTCCACCCTGCATGATATTAAGTTGGTTTTAAAAAAAGCATTAAGAAGAATTAAAGAAACAGATCAATGAAAGTTTCAGTAAAATCCGATATGAAATAAGAAGGTTATGAATTTTTGCAGTTGTAATCCCTCAAACACAAATTGGCAACTCTGTGATGTGTCTTGCAAGTTCCTCTCTCC